>SSNS01000176.1:866272-933983 GCA_006937985.1 Aphyosemion australe | reverse complement strand
CCTTCACTCAATCTTAAATCATGTGCCACCAGCCTGGGTGTGAAACTGGACTCTGACCTCTCAATGACTTCACAAGTAAACACCACTGTCAGGTCCTGTTTTTTCCAACTCCGCCGCATCACTTGTCTTAAATCAATCCTCAAACGCCCGCATCTCGAGTCTGTCATTCATGCATTCATCACTTCCCGTCTGGACTACGCAAATTCTGTCCTGATTGGGATAAATGCTTCTGCCCTAAGCAGACTACAGAAGGTACAAAATGCTGCGGCCAGATTTCTAACTAACACCAACAGACGTATGCACATCACACCTATTCTAGCAGATTTACACTGGCTCCCGGTCAAATTTAGGATTCATTTCAAAGTCTTGTTATTTGTTTACAAGGCTTTGAATTGCCCATCTCCATCCTATCTGGCAGACCTTCTGACTCTCTATGTCCCCACTCGCACCCTTCGTTCAGCAGATCATCAGCTACTGGTTGTTCCAAAGGTCCGGTATAAATCACGGGGGGAGCGTGCCTTCTCTTACGCAGCCCCCAAACTCTGGAACACTCTGCCCCTCCATGTGCGTTTGGCTCCCTCAGTCAGCAGGTTCAAGTCGGCACTTAAAACTCACTTTTTCAGCCTTGCCTTCGCCCCGTGACAATTTCCATGAAAGTCCAGCACTAGTTTTACTTTACTTAATTTAGGTTTTTATGATTCAGTAGCTCACTTTTTAACACCTTGCACTATCTTGCAGTTCTTTTGATTTTATATGTGACTTTTTAATTTGTTTTTATCAGTTACTGCATTATTTTTACTCTCAATAGTGCTGTTACTTTTTACTTGTTCTTTTAGTCTGTTAGTTTTTAGTAGGAATTTTTATCTGTGAATTGGTGCTGTTTTTGTCTTTTACCTGATTTCCATGCTTTCATTGTGTTTATGTTCGAGCATTTGGCTCTTTTATGTACAGCACTTTGGTTAGCTGCCATGCTATTTTTAAATAGTGCTTTATAAATAAATTGGTATGGTATGGTATGGTATGCACTGATAAGTAGGTCCAATTGGAATGTTTGCCTTTTAAAGTGCCTTAAGACAACTCTTGTTGTGATTTGGCACTTTATAAATAAACTGAATTGAAATGAAATTCAGACCAAGACAATCCAACATGTTTGAAAGCCTGGATTTGGGATCGGAGCATTCCCGGCGTGCTTCCGAGCATACCACAGCCCTCGTAACACACCACACAAGGTGAGACTATCTTTAAAGCCTTTAACCCTTAAGCCTTCCCCTCATAATAAATTTATTTGCATTTTATGACATTTTAAATACATAATTAATATACTGTTCTTTTGAATGTATTCTTAAATCGTGTACAAGCTAAATTAATGAATGCCCCCCCATTTTCTGACCCAAGGTTTTGATCAAATTTAGCATCTAAATAACACAATGCAGTATTATTATCACCTAAATGAATTTATAAGCAGCTGTTACAGCTAAGCATGGTCACTAGAAGCCCTTCAGTGCCTAGTACGACTTCCTGTTAAAGATGCATTCAGCTCTGAATAAAAACCTCCTCTTCAGCATGTGGTGCAAAATAACACCAATAAACAATGAATGAAACAACATCACATTCAGCTCTAGTGTCGTACTGGGACTCTCAGTGAAGTGTTTTATAGCTGCTGTATCACACCGGTCTACAGAGGCATGCACTAACACATCAAGACGTTATTTTATACCTTATATGGCTTTTTTAGCTCACAGAAGCAAAAACAGGAGGAGGAGTAAATCAGTGGTGGATGCTGACGTGCTCGTAGCCTGTTCAACATCTGTACAACAACATCAGGCGGAAACACGTTCAGCACAGCTGGGCTTGATGCTTAATGAATGGACTCATTAACAGTGACTCAGCTGGAATCTGACCTTTGACCCTCCTCACCTTTCAGACGAACCTCAGCTTTCTGCTATTTCTGACCATCTGCTCCGAACACGTCAGCTCTGTGTGAGCTGGCCTTGTTTTAACAAGATAAAATAAAAAGTTCACAACCCATAAAGCTAATTGGTGCACTTCAACAACCACAACTAAGTGCAGGACGATCTCGGCTGCCAAATAATTTATGTGAAAAGGCCACAAGTTCCACTTTTACCTTAAAATAATGTTATCAGATTTTCTCTTCAAATGCCCCATTTACTCTGTTTACACTGGCTGAGCAGCAGGCGCTTGACCTGAGCATCACTAGCCTGAACTCCTTTCATTCGTCTCCATTTGTGGGAACGGAAAAGGGTTCACGGTTTATTTTCCAAGCATCTAATCAGATGAGTCAGTTTTACTATTTATACAATGTTTTCTAGTGATTCTTAGGTGAACCCAACTTATTTGTTTATTCAGTTCAAGAAATTGTCTCGAGCATACAGGTAGATTATTTATGGAGTATTCTAATTCTTTATCTCTTTTTATTTTTCTTCTTGTTTACCTTTTCTGTGTTAATGCATTAATTAGCAGCAGATGCACATGTCTGACTTTGATGCTTATTTAGCGGCTGGTGTAAAAGGTAACATATGAAAACACATTAAGCTGGACAAAGATGGAGATAATCCTTTCAGGATTCACCTCTCAGTGATCTGCTGCAGGAATGATGACGTGAGCTTCCACGTGAGATGTTCTGTTGTTTGTTGAACTGAGACGTGTGTGTTCTTAGATCAGCTCGCAGCCTCGACAGGGCGTAAGAGCTCAGGGAACACTTTATTTCTGAAGGTTATGTTCCTGCAGAGAACAGTTCGTGCACAGCAACCACTTTTCATCAAGCTGCTTTGCCAACCTGAGGCGGGTCAAAGCAGGACTTGTGACGGAGTTAAAGATGGATGAGTTCCAACTTTCATTGAATGAAAATCAGACAACTGTGATGAAGCTATGAAGACTATTTTATCTTTGTTTTTGTGTGCAAACTTGTAAAATGCACCCTTCAAAGCAAATGTGGCTAAGAGTTAATTGTACTGGAGAGGACGAGGCTCATGAAGGTCTATGCCTCTGACCATGTTTATGGGTTGTTTTATTCAACAAAAAAGGATTGGAAGTGTCCACAGAAAGTTCATTAGCAAAAACTGTAGTCTTACGAAACAGCTGACAAGTGACGAGCAACTCAAAATGGAAAAAGGTGTCATTTTGAACTGAAAACAACTCAAACAGCTTACCTTTGGCCTTTTACAGGTACGTTGTAAATAAATGTTAGCTGCTGTTACTATCAGGTCAGAAACAAGGAAGAGAGTCAATGACTGAGGTGCTTTGAGATGGCAGCAATCCTCTCTGGTGTAGGTTCTCTTTTAGACTCTTGATTAGTTGGTTGGCTGGACCAAATGGACCAAATATATTGCTTCCATCTCAGAGAAAATCCAGTCTTAGGAATCCGTGTGAATGTTACTGTTTGAGCTTCTATAGTGCCATCAGTTTTGCATGACATGATGACATTTGCAGAAATATTTAGAAGTTCCTGCCAGACTTGACCATGAACAGGGAGCCAGTCACTTTGCTGCTGCTGCTGGTGCTGGTATTCATGCTAGTAAAAAACAGGAATTCAATGTTAATAATCATTTAACACGACACTGATGATGTTGTAGAGCAGTGAACCTCAACTGGTGGCCAGCGGGCCACACCTGGCCCGCCAGACCTTTCCACCCGGCTCCCTAACCCTTTGGGCCCTAACGTCCCCCAATTGGGCAGCCAAATATCCAAAATTCATGTCCCAAATATCAATAATTGTTTATGTTCTCCAAACACAACGAAAACTACAATCAAAACAGTTTAGAACAAAACAAATCCATTCTAAATATTAATAAATTAAGATACAACACTTGAACTTTATTTTAGAAAAGCATCTGGCCCTCACGGTGTCTGCTGGAAAAAACTCCGGCCCTTGAACAAATTTAGTTGAAGACCCCCTGGTTTATAAAATAACTGCATTAATTTGAATAAACCTCGGTCTTGATGTGCTTGGAATAATTAGTGGCTCATCGGTCCTATCAGACATAAATTCTATTTCTCCAAACTGAGCCTAAAATGAGACACCCTGAAATGGCTGTTTATTAGTTTTTAAAGCATATTTTATGAATTAAATTACTAATTTATGACATTTTATTCATTCATTGAATTCCTGGTCAAATTTCTCCGTCATCCTGGGCATTATAATCCTGGTAACTAGGCTTTTCCTTTTGCTTCTTATCCCTGGGCATTTCCTTCATTTTAGTTCAGAAAGATTCTGGAATGAAGAACAAAATTCCAATTCAGTGATTTTACTTGACGAACTTACAAATGGAGATTTTCCATAACTCTGTCAACCAGAATCAGACAGCAGCCTGCTCTGTATTTATGATGCTTTTCTGTCATCAGAAACATTCCAGCGTTTTTCATTTAGGTGCTTTGTTTGATTAAACTCAGCAACTTTAAACAAATTGGGATTTTAAACTCAAAATTTCAGTTAGAGGTTTTAGTCATGTTGCCAAATTTGGCAACAGTTTTAAATGATGATTGTGCACATGCACATGTATTTTTATTAACAACAATCAAATGAACATTATTATATATTGAAAACAATCCTGTCATCATAATAAGGTCCTGGCTAAAAGCTGCAAAATTAGGATCTTTAAAAACTTTACTCTTTTTTTTTTATTTACAAACACTTGATTTTTATTTAACTTAAGACTGAAGCACAAAATAAAGCCTCATTTCCTAAAAAACAAACCCATAAATTTAGCACCTTTTGTTTTTTAATCTTTTATTATTCTGCTCTTTAGAGGTAAAGACTTATTGCAGACATCCTGGAGCAGAACATGCTGTGAGTGAGTTACATAACACCATACAGAGTTACATAAGCACCTCCTGTCAGGTTAGATGATGAATTTATTGCATCAGCCAAGATCCTGTTTGTGGGTTTCAGATACCTGATAACATAGAGGGAATATAATAATAATAATAATAATAATAATAATAATAATACATTTGATTCGTAAGCGCCTTTCAAGACTCTCAAGGTTGCTGAACATAAAACAAATCATAAGTAACACACTGAAAAAATGAACTTGTAGAATTTACTTAATTGAATAATGTCAAGTGGTTGCACACAATTGTTTAGTGTTGGAGGCTAATGAAACTTTTCAATTGAATAAACACAAGTTTTTCATTTTTAACAAACTTGTTTGTTTTGTTATTGTACGTCATTGAATTGTGTTTATATTAATTAATTTGAGCTCCTCAAACACGTTGTTCCAACACCATTTTCTCACTTTGTTCCAACACCATTTTCTCACTTTGTTCCAACACCATTTTCTCACTTTGTTCCAACACCATTTTCTCACTTTGTTCCAATACTATTCAATAACTTACTCTAGTACTACAAACATGTTTTAGTTTTTTGTCAATAAATGAAAAATTTTGTAAAGATTGAAAGGAAGCATTGAACTGATCTAAAATGCAGAAAAGTACGATTAACATTAAAACAAATGATTACTGGAATGTAAAAATTTTCTACACATTTCTGTAACTAAGGACACCCCCCCCCCCCCAAAAAAAAAAAAAGAAATGATAGTTCCATGTCAAAGCATTTATTCAAATGCTCCAGGATCAACAGTGATACAGTATCAAAACTCCAAACATGGTGTACACATCTTGGTCCAAAACCAGCACTCGTGGACATTCAACTGTTTTCTAACAGGATTAAATCTATCTCTTTTGACACTGCCCTGATCGGACTATACTGAACAGTTCTCTCGTCACTTGAGAGTAAACAAACATTTATAAAAAAAAAAAGAGCATGCTGCCTATTCAGATAACTTGTGCATGTAGAAATAAAGACAGAGAAACAATAAACTGGACCACATCTACGTGACAGTAACAGAACAAATTACAGGAGAGAATTTGAATGTCCTCTCACCTGTAGTTAACTCATGTGCACGACGGTGAGCTTTTTACTTGGTCATTTTTGTCTTGAGGTTATGGGCTTTTTTGGATAGTTGAGTTGCATCCAACTCCATTACGAACTTTTGAATCACCTCAAAAGTGTAGTGAAGCTGTGATGGGTAAGTCATGTTCAGAGTAAAATAGTCCAAAGAACATGGCTGTTGCAAGTGCCACATTGTCCAGATCCTGGAGATTGACCACACCCTCAATGATGATGCCAACATCCGAAACGTTGTCTGGTCCATCTCTGGTGATGTAGATGCCCACTGTTGTTTTCTCGATGGTACTCAGTGTTGTGGCCTCAGTCAGGTCCTGGTGAAAAATAAAACATTTGCATAAGAATCTTTTTTTTAAAACTGATAACTTGATTGCATCAAATTCAATGCTGTAGCATACAGGTGGAACTTCAAAATTAAAATTGCATGCAAAATTACATTTATTTCAGTAATTCAACTTGGACTTCAAGACCATTTAAAGGCTCAGGAAGTAGGGATGCTCTGATCTTATGTGCATTTTAAAATGAGCAGAATCAGGTGGAAAATATTTGATTTAGCCTTTACACCAACCTGTTAGCTAGCAGGCTTCTAAAAGTATGTGTTTTTCTGTCAATATGAAGTGTGGTGTGTAGATTAATAAAATGAATTGAATTGACTTTAGCAAATGGCTGCAATATAAGAGTGAAAAATTGAAGGGGGTCTGAATACTTTCCATACCCACTAGTATCACTGAGTTTAGGGCTGCAACAATTCATCGAATGATTCGAATCATTAAATTCCTCTAATCATTTTTTACTGATTCGAGGCTTCGTTAAATGTGCGCACCACAGTCTGAACACATTTTACTGGCGCACTACGTGGTAATCTAGGCGTCGTGGAGGAAAATAGAGAAACCAGCAAAGGCAGAAACCATTGTAAAAGGCAGAAACGGTCCAAAGTTTGAGATCAAAAGTGAACTACGAGTAGATTGGATAATGCTAATGCAAGTGGTTAGCACGCCCACGATCAAGCGGGGTTCTGAAAGAACTAAAGAATGACTAAACTCGCGGAAGGAAAATCCCCACCATCACATTTATTTGTAGATGTCTGCAGTGGTATGGGGCAGAGCTAGCCTAGTGAACTAGACCAAATTCTTGCTTTGCAGAGTTTGGTCTAGGCATGCTTCATTGGAACCCTCGCAGCCCAAACCACTGCTGTGTCTATCCAATCACAACTCGCTATTGTTTTGGTTGGGCCAATCACAGCGCTCTATATTGTGGGCCAATCACAGAGCGGGAGTAGCCGATGACGTCAGCGCTGCGGCCGCGAACCCAAGCAACATGGCGGCAGCGCCGGAGCCACGTTCTTTTGAAACGACTTTGTCAACATTGGATTATTTAGACTCCAACGTGCGTAAGTCTGTCTGATATACTTAGCAGCTTCTTATTTTTATCAAACAAAGTAGTGCAATGTCCCAGTACACCTGATATTCACATGTTTTTATACAAAAACGACAGAAATCATTGACGCCATTAGTGGGTCCCGCTTTACCGTCGTTGTGATTACGTCACGTTGTTTGTTACTCTGATTGGTCCTAGCGCTATCTAATTGCGTGCTGACATTTTGAAAGACAACCGTAGATCCCGCCTCACCACTGAGAGCCGTCAATGTTTCGTGGCCAGACTATATATACACATATATAGGATGGCTTGCCAGGCTAGGGCAGAGCCGCAGTAGCTACCTGGAGCCAGGCAGCTGCAACAACTCTGCTCAACACCGCAGCGGGGCTATGGCAAGCCATTGTAGTATGCAATTTACAAACGCTAACATGTATATGATATGCCACCATTACATTACCAGTAGAAATGAAACGTTATTAGCATTTCCAGTAGCTTACTATTGAACATGTTAATGAAATACATTAAATTTGATCATAGTTTAACTGTGGATCTATTTAGATCTGTTATTTTGACTAGGATGAGTGATATTAATACAAACCTATGTTACTGAAATATAGGTGAATTTTGTTTCAAACTATAAATATCAGATGGGAAAGAGGGAACTAGACAACAACAATTTAAAGCATATTATTGAGCCTGACATTTCAGCCTCATCATTTTTTTTTATATTTTTAGCAGCAAACCAAAATCTCATTTCACTTGAAACGTCGTCAAATAGAATACTCGATTAATCGACAGATGATTCGATAGAATACTCAAATACTAAAATATTCGATAGCTGCAGCTCTGAGTTATCTGTATGAATTTTGAAATTTTGCAAAGCTACAATCAGCTCAGGAAACACTCACCTTGTACTCCTGCACCAAGTCATCTGGATTCTCATTTAGATAGATGCAGAGACCTTTGATGAGAGACTCCCTTCGAGCATCCGTGTCATCCTTAAGGATCATGACAAAAAAAAAAGAGATATTGGCAAATTGCCTGTATTTGAATATCACCTTGTAGAGTCGTACCACCTCCAAGGCACAGTACAACACAATTTAGTTACCCACAGACCCCACCAGTGCCTCTGACCACCACCAGCAGCCTAGGAGGGTGAAGTGTCCTGCTCAATGAAACTCATATTTCAGACATAGAAGTGATGAAGGATATATACTGGAAGTTAAAGAGACACTAGGTTTTCATATTTTTTCACTTTCTTGAGCCAGTATGTGCTAAAATTACCCTCGACAGGAGTAATGAAAGGCCACCCAGCCCCCATCGCCCCCTGTGGCCAGAATATCCCACTTGCAACTTCATAGTTGCCGGTCCGGTCTGTTGGGACTTAGAAAAAACGGAGCTGACATACCTGGCACTGCAGTCTGGTTCCAGCACATTTCCTGCATGTTTTAGATCCTGAACCCAGCTGATTTGTTTAATTTAGTGATGAATCACTCCCGTAGACACTAAAGCCGGGCAGACTAGGAGGTGCTAAAAAGCTAAAAATGCCTGGGCCCTCATTTATCAAACGTTCGTAGAAACGTTCCTATATTCCCTCCTACGAATGAAATTTAGAATGTGTGTACGGACAATCAAAGTCCTGATTTATGAAACATGCGGTGGCCTCTCGTACGCATGTTCCTCTGCAATCGTCTGATGATAAATCCCACCTGTGCGCATTCAGGCACTCGTGCCCGGTTATCGTCATTTACATACAGAAACGCCCTCAATTAACCATATTTGGTCACACCACGTCCTCGGGTCGGGAGGGGATTCCCTGGGTTCTTCCCAGAAAAAAAAAGAAACTTTATTGACAGCGAGATCGAAACACCGGACACTTGACAGCGCGTGTATGATCGGGGAGCAGAGGAGGTTCTGGAGGGTTGTTTTACTTGTAAAATAGAATCTGGACTGGAATCGGATCAGTGCGCTGCGCTAACGGAAGAGCCGTTCCCTCCGGAGTGCACTCTGCTCTGCTAAATCCTCCAATAATAATAAGAAACGATCTTTTAGCGCATCTCAAGAATAATCACGAGGCGCTTCACAAGGACAAAATAATTAAATTAAAACATAATAAATAAATAAATTCAAAATGATTTAAAACATCATAAAAATGGGACGAGTAAACATTGTGATTACAAAATAACACAAAATCAGCCGTTCTAAAGTCAGATTCCTGTGGGTCACGGGTGTTTTAGCACCAATAATGTGACACAGCTGTTTATCCACCAAAATAATTATTTATTGGGTAAAATAATTAGTGGATGAGGAACACGCGTGGATCACTGAGACCTTCAGAATTGCTGTTCCCTCGTTCTACCACTAGATGCTGTTCCTATGGTCACAGCTGTTCTTATATTTAGGAACGTTTTCACGCACAAGTACAAATTGGTAAATACCACACAATGCGTAAAATCGTTCCCACGCACGAAATACGCACAGATCTGTACGTAAGTACGGTTGATAAATGAGGCCCCTGGTGTCCCTTTAACTTGTCAGCTTCACCATCTAAATATTACCTTTTTAACTTGACCTTGACTTTATAATATCCAGGTGACATGAAAATGATCAATTTATCACAGTAGGCCAGCATGATAAAAAAAGACAGGAAACATTCAGTAAAATTTGTCCTTGCGTAAAATAAGTTGAGCATTACTATAGATGCAACATATAAATGTTTTACTTGAAAAGTTCTTACGCTCATCATGGCAGCCATGGATCTCAGCTGTTTGCCCTGCTCCCCAGATCGCTTTGCAAACACTCTCAGCAGATTCTCAGAAATAACGTCCAGCTGTGACAGAAATCTCAACTGTAGAGGCATGGTGGTGATGCGTTTGAACTCTGCATTTATCTGAAATACATGAGACCATTTTTAATTACTAGCCCAGCCGACAAACTTTAGAAAAAGACATCAAAAGTTGAATATGGAACATGAACACCAAAGCATCAGTGTGGCGGCTGTAGTTTTAACAGCTTACCTACCCACGAGAAAATTCATTTAATCAATGATACTTTCACTTTGGATAAAAAAACAAACCATATTTAATGAATTTTGTTTAACTTTCAACAAGAAAGCTAGGCATGCTGGGAAATCTGTTCCATCCAATCAGTGATCAGCAGTGCTGAATAATAGCGCTTTAGCTAAATTAAACTTTAGATTAATATCAAACATGATAAAACTGGTCATTTATTGTCAGTTTTACTGTTAGGGCTAATCTTTCAGCACAGCTTTGTCGGACATCGGTTCCATTTTTATTCTCTCGGACAGTCCTGTTGTGAGACGACAATTTTTTTAATTTACTTTATTTTTTATTAATCCAGCGGATTTTCGGTATTTTTCTGAGACAGCTTGCATGTGCTGCCGTTGGGCCAGAGGTTGGGCGCTCGTTTTAGTGTTCGGTGGTTTGTGGAGTCAACCCCATATTCTTGGTTTTATTGAATAAAGCTCAGATTTTAAACACCTGTCTAATTAAACGCCAAACAAACAAATACTTATATATATAAAATTAAAAATAATCGTCCACACCAGTATTAAAAACAAACTGATGTCATTGAAGGTAAGCGTCGCCACAGAGGTGAAAACCAGAAAATGAAATTATTGTTTGCAGCATTTTCAATGAGGGGAACTCTGAGAGGCTGTGAGTCTGAGGCTGCTGCGCACAGGGAGGGCTGAGGGGATGAAGCAGGGGAACAGTAATGATGCAGAACCGACCGGTGTTGAGAAATTTACGTACACTTTGAAAATGTGGGCACAATTATTAGTTATTTGTCAAAACCTCCATTTATCATGAGCCCCCCCCCCCCCCGCGCGTTACAGCATCAGATTTGCCCTCAGTGAACTTTCGTCTCACGTCGCTGCTTGCGTTCCCGTAACGTTTGATTTACAAATTAAGCTCTGCCTGGGTGTTAAGGGAGCTTCCCAATGCCGCCGCCCACAACATCGTGTGGAGTCACCACGGCAGATCAGATATGCCGGTTTCACATCTGCCTCGACCCGCCTCCCGCGCAGCCGGGTTGTGTTCACACGTATTTTCGCAGGACCTCGGAAGTCACTAAGCACAAGGGCGGTCGCCAACAAAAGTAGCGCGAAATAATCGGTGACGTTACACAGCGGTCTCAGGACACGGAAATTCCCGCTGGCATTCCCGAGCATAACGCGTGGAAAAGTCCGTAGTGTCTGCCTCCGCCTTAAATTGGTAAACAATAGGGGCGACCGAGCCTGTAACTGACGACTGAAAACAAATGACAAAAAACATTCGGGGAGCCCCGGTAAGGTCGGCTGACGACTGATAACACAGATAAAGTTCCTGTGGCAACTTAACTTTAGATAACTTAAGAAAAGATAACGTTTTTTTCTCACCACCAAAAGTCGAAGCCACAGTTCGTCAGCTGACTCCAGGTTAAATGTGGAAACGTCTCTCTCAATCTGCAGAAAAATGAGAAACAATGGGAAAGAGCAGGTGTGTGTGTGTGTGTGGGGGGGGGGGGTTAGAAAATGCCACCGATGCCAGTCGCCGAAGTTTGTTTGATAGCGAATTATTAACACAACAGTACAGTTAACACACAACCGAACATTCATTTTGTAAAACAATTTACATTAAAAACCAAAGAATTGAGTGCTGCAGAGTTAAGTTAAACATAATATGGGCTGAAAAAATATTCAAATGAGAAAGTGCAAGTTATTTGATACAGATAAAACAGCGTGAGCAAAGTGTTAATAGCACTCCATTAAAGTTTGAATAAGATGACATGCTGACTCGCTAAACTTTGGAAAACATTTAGCTGAGACTGTAGGCCTTACCGAACAATGTGGCGGGCAGCTGCACCTTCGCTGGTGGGTTGAAGTGAATAAGATGGTAACCTTCTTCTACCCATGATGCAAAGCGCGCACGACGAAATCACGTGCAGTATCGCGAGATTTAACAGTGCTACGCTATTCATTTGCTTTACTTCAACCTAAACGAAACAATTAAATGTACCCGCTCTGCATATCATTTAGTTTCTACATAATACTTTACACTCAACTTTAAAACATGAGGCAATTATTTTAAAAGAAACCTAAAAGATTACATAAATAAAAAGAGGGCCATGTTCTGTTTTTTCAGTGCACAACACAGCTTAAAAATGATGCAAGCAAATCAAATAAAGACAAGATCAATACACATCAACAACAGGGCAGCACATAAAAACAAAGTTAAAAACAGGGGGACAAGAAGAACAATGCATGAAACAAAATGGAAAAGGATCAAGTGGAGAATGCATGTTTGAGTAGGTAAATATCAGAAAAAATATAATTTGTTAAATTCTAAAAGTGTTTGGCAGCTCAAATGTTCAGGTTCATAAATAAAATGTCTCTGGAATTTGTAACATATTAGACATTTTAATGCATTTTGTTTTATTATGGTTCAGGTAATCACAGTGGATAAAATAAAAGTGCAGCAGAAAATAATAATTTACAAAAAGATCTTCAATAAACTATTTAAATTTGGAAATTTGTTGAAAATCTGACGAACTAACAACACATCATTGAGCTCACCAGATAAATGTTTTGTTGTGCTTCTACATTTTTATATTCTTCCACAGACTTTACCGTATTTTCTATCATATTTCAGTTTTCTCAGTGCCACTAATGAGTGATATAATAGTTTAAAAGTCTGAACTAAACATGTGACTCAACCAAGAGTTTCAAAATATTCCTTCTTGCATGAAATTAAATGGCCTGTATTTCACATGCCTACCTGGGTTATTTCTAAAACCCAGGAAAGTTCTGGATGTGCCTGATCCCGGTCCCTAACACACTCAGTGATCTTTCTAATCCGGCTTGTATGCCAGACCCTCAGGTCAGAGATCACCACAAATCCTGCGTTATACGCTCACAACATTCCAGCTTACTTTCTTTCTTTGACACGCTACATTAGGTAAAAACTATCAATAAACAACTTTTCAACAAGTAATGCACCAAACCATGCATGAACACTCTGTTATGACGTTTTGGTGTGTGACTAACAGCAGGGTTTGTGATCAATGGCCTTAATTGTTTGTGTGAACGCAGCCTGAAACAGTACATCAATAGACGTGTCATAGATTAACACCGACGTAGCACTTCGTATAAACCAAAGTGAGAGACAGTCTAAACAAAGCAGCAATCATTCCTAGAGAGTGAGAGGCTGTTTGTGCACACAGCACCACACTTATCATGCCTCCAGCAAACACCTTCCAAAAGTTAACCCAGGCAGATCTTCATTTATTAAATTCATTTACTGCTTTTGTGGACTTTAGCTGTAATTATAACTATTAAAAAAATCAGTGTCCACATGCATCCTTGCAGCCATGAGCGTCAGATTTTTACGTTTCTCACAAGCAGCAAAAAGCCTCACGAACAACTGAATCGACCTTTCCAACAACTCTGAGTCATGGAAATATGACTGTTGGTGTTTCTGCTGTGTCCACATGAATTTTGCCAATAACTGCAAAATGCAGAGGACAGACGAAATCCATTTGGTGCAACCCACTAAAATCAGAAGCCTTTGTTTAATACAGATTATTAATGGGGTACACGCACAGAAGGGGTCACGTATTTTTAATATCTGAGATGGGGCATTTTATGCACTTGTAGCCCCTTGAGTCCCTCATCTAAACATCCAGTCCTTGAAGCTGGGGGTGGAAAACAGGATCTATAAAACTGCAGTGGTGAGAATATTATGTGTCCCAGAGGACAGCTAGAAACCGGACAAACTTGTCCAGACTCTTGTCTTGAAGGTCTGGTGGGGAACGATTTGTATTCCCTGCATCGTCAGGGTTAAAATGCAAACACAGAAGATTAACTGAATGATTGAATATTTGTTTTTTTATTAGTTTTTTTTTTTTTTTGGAAAATTTGCAACAGATATGCAACAGTATCAATTGGCTGTATCTGTTATAAAACATATTCAAAAATATCCTGTCCCTGAATTAGTTCTGTAATGGTAAATGGCCTGTATTTGATATAGGGCCTTCTAGAGTTCTCAAACCCCCCAAGGTGCTTTACCACACAATCAGTCATTCACCCATGCACACAAACATTCACGCACTGGTGATGATGAGCTACAATAGCCACAGCTGCCCTGTGCCACGATCCTGGCTCCCCGACCTCCACCTCAGTTCTAATCACCCCCGAACTCCCCACCTCCGACCTAAACCTGCCCCAGTACACCAGTAAGCAATCTTCACAGCACTAGTCATTCACCTCAGACTCCACTTCCCATCATGCCCGGTGCCGGATTTTCTGCCCACGTCATCAGCCCGGAAGTATAAAAGAAAGTCCGGATTACTGCTCCTGGCTCAGTCATCGTTCCGTGCCGGGGAACGTTCCGATTGTTCCAGATAAACCTTCCAGAGCTTTCCAGTAAAGTCAGTCAGTTTCCAGTTCAGTTTGTCAGTTCCAGTTCTGTTGGCTACCAGTAAGTCGTGTTTCTGTATACTGGAACCACACACGCTCTTGTTTCCCTTCGACCTGCGCGCCGCGGTTCCTATATTAACTGTGTATCTGTTCAAACCCAGTGTCAGTCTACTCCATGCGTGGGTCATACAACGCACTGACAGAGGCGAAGCTGCCGAGGTCAGGCGGATTAAGTGTCTTGCCCAAGGACACAACAGCAGCATTCTCTGCAGGGAGCCGGGATTGATCCTACAACCCTCTGATTACTGGACAACCCGCTCTACCTCCTGAGCTACTGCTGTAGCATCTTTTGAGTCAAAATTTTTGAATATTAGTTTGAAATGAAAACATATATTTACCTATTGTTGATGTCTTCCTGAACTGCCTCTATTAAATTTTGTGAATATAGATTTTACAGTCTGACAGGCCTAAGACAGTGTTTTATGTCACTGAATATTACAGTTGTGTGGATTTTTTAGACTGTCTCTAAACTTGTGTTTCCCATGTGGTTTGGAGTTTAAGGTAATTTACATAAATAGACGAGTTTTGTAAACCAAATATCCATCTAAAAGCAAAACCATGGGTCCACACCACTTCATTTTCAGCAAAAAAAAATCCAGTGTATTGTGAAGCACAAGCCTGAAGGGGGCAGTAGTTCCCCAAATCAGTGTCTATCCTGAAAAACATTCCTTGGACGTGGAATCACTAGGTGGAGGGGAATAACCGTGCTTAACGTTGCTCTTCGCCTGTTGTCCTCTGCATAGAGCAGTAATAGAGATCATAAAAACAAGCGAGTATAAACACTCACATGTGATGTCAGAGCATTTCTGTCACGGACAGTGATATTGCGAAACCTAAAACCTCGGTTATTATCCACAAGAAAATGCTGACAACAGGGAATTTGCAAATCTCCACCTTGGTTTTGAATGACACGCCGAACTGTAGAAAAATATTTTGGTGTTGTGGGATACCTAGTGTGTACAGGGTCGAATTCTTTCTCTTAAAATATACCGCTACAGATTTTCACCAAAACACACCTCAGTACAACAGCTGCTGCATTTAGACAATTTAATTAGCAAATTATTGGATATGATTCGCTAAACAAAGATCAAAAATGTCCCAAAATATCTTTTTTTTCTAAACATGACCATTGCCAAGTCGTGCATATGTTTGACAGTTTGCAACCTCCACTCCAATTACATGTTTTAGGTTTCTTGTTTAGGAATGTCTTCTTTCACTTACGAATCATGCTCTGCACTGAAGAATAATTTAAAGACAAATAAGCTGAAAACATTTCCTCATAGAGATTTTGAGACTACTAGAGAAATACTTTCAACATGTATCCAGCCTGGATAAAACAACGCAAGGAGAAGATCATAACCAGAGGTTTCAGACATGTTGCGTTTGAAGTGCTAACAGTGATTATAAGGAGCTGCAAGCTTATTTGCTTTCACAAAAGGCAGCTGATAGCAACACAAGCCAAGCAAAATTGTGTTAGCAGTCAAGCGCAGCCGGGCGTGCACAAAACTTTACAAAGAGGAAAGTAAGAAACCGCTAAACAAAAGAATGTGGGTGGCACAATTCAGATAGTGTCATCTCTGTCCGCCACAAGCTCAACCACTATTTCACTAATTTAGAATAACGATCACAACTCTTGTTTCTGAAGTTTCTAAGCTGAAGCATCCACCAGCTTTAGGAGGAGTGGGGAAAAAAGACATGGTGTGGAAAATGAGATCGCTAATATCTCTCTCTCTCTCTCTCTCTCTCTCTCTCTCTCTCTCTCTCTCTCTCTCTCTCTCTCTCTCTCTCTCTCTCTCTCTCTCTCTCTCTGGTGCTTGATCAAGATGACGCCTAGATTTCTAACACATCTTCTCATGTTTTGGACTTTTATAAGATTTCAGTAATGAATATGTCAGATTAAAAAAAAAGATGAAAAACAAAAAGATTGAACTGACCACTGAATTAAAATTAATATCATCCAGCCAGCAGCTAAAAAGGGCATTTTGGTTTGTGAACGAGAGCACCCCCTTCTTCTTATTTGCTCCTGAATTGTTACTTCACATCTGGTCTCAATTGATTTTTCAAAATAAGATAGTGATATTCTTGATTATTTAAAAAAAAAAATTCCAAATAAGATTATGTAGCTTGAAAATGGTTAGAGATAAAGGTAAACTAGATGAGAAATCTTCAGTAGAACCCAAAGTTTGTGTTGGGAGCAAATTCCATATTGGAATGCATCATTTTTACAGATATGTTCCTTCTTATTTTTACATGTTTTTAAAAAATTCATTACAAATTTAATATTTTTAATTTATATACACAATTCATTTTAAAATTTTATTTTATTTTGGCCTCGCTCAAGACAAAAGCTCCAAGGAAATTTTTGTGGACCATAGATCTTTGGAATATTCATATCGATTATGTGACGCACTTTTACTTTCAGTTTCATACCACGTTTGCTGCTATTTGCGTTTTTTTTTTTTTTACATTCCCGCTACGTCTGTCACCATTAGCGGTGTCTTACCAACCTTTCTACCTAGCGTGTCCTGAACACGGTGGAATAAGCTTCGGATCATGTGTGTGCAGCTTGTTTACTCTCGTGAAGCACAGACTCTCTGCTGCTGCACGCTGCAGCAGCGTCACTTTCTCTCTCACTGGATGAGTGAATATCTTCATCAGAGGGTGAATATTCATCTTCATTACCAGACAAAGAGCTTTGTCAACAATGAAGAGACCTGTCAGCATTGCAAGTTTTTCCTCTCTAATATTTGCCCTCTGTGTGCTCCGCTTGTCCCCTCCTCTAGCAGCGTCCCGGTGGGAGGCAGTTTTCAAACTCAACTTCGAACATTTCAGATCATATTGCAGTTAATGTAGTTGTGTAAAAACAAGAAATACTTGGGGACATATTGTGTAGAGTTTTATTTGGACACATCCAGGGGTGAAAATTAGGTTTTTTTGATGCTTATTCTGATTGGTTGGTGAACTGCTACAGTAACCCCCACTAAGGTGTTTTTGTAGCGCAAATGGAAACGCCCCACAGCTGGCTGGACCCTGCTCATTGAAATGGCAGCTCAGGCAATGCATCCATCAATAAACACTGTAGGTCTATCCATTAATTCAGAACAGGCAATATTTCAAGAGTAGCTTGCTGTTTGCTTTGGTAAATTACCAAAGGTATTTGCATTCATAACTACGTGTAGTTTGATTTCAAGTCACACATGCACACACAATGTATATTTATTTCTAGAGGATGTCCTCCTGACAGGAAAACATGGCGTTCAGGACACATTCATACTCATATGTGGCAGTGCCAAGGGCATTGTTTATTCTTCATGTACTCTGGAGTCCTGCCCTGTAATGTTGTGGCAGCTCGATACATCAATTTCCAAGCAGAGACACATTCGCAAATTCCCTCTACCAAACAAAAGATGAGGAAGGTTATCTCAAGGATGTGGCTGCACGCTGTCCTCTACGAGCTGGATCCCCTGAGTCTCTCTAGAGTTTCCCCTGGCTTTTAATGGCTTACAACACCTTGGAGCTGAGTCACAAACCTCGATTCATTAATGCTACAGCAAGGACTCAAGGACTCCTAACATGCTGTTTAAGCTCACGTAAAACGAGTAGGAGAACATGCCTGCTGAAGTTGTTCTATTAGTATTATTTATGAATGTGGGTGTGCGTATGTGTGTGTGTGCGCGTATGTGTGTGTGTGTGTGTGTGTGTGTGTGTGTGTGTGTGTGTGTGTGTGTGTGTGTGTGTGTGTGTGTGTGTGTGTGTGTGTGCCTGCGTGTGTGCATGTAGGGGAGCTGTAGAGCTCCACTCAGGGATCTATTTGTTCACTGCAATAACCTCAAAGAACAGTCACATATAGCATTTGTGAATTTCATATAGATAATTTGATAGCAGACAAGTACAAATATTGCACACTGTGCCTTTAAGATTAAAGTTGTTTTAGCATAACAGTGATCTAAATTTAAGTAGCTCCACTTGAACTAGCTGCTAGCTTGTCAATCTGGTAGGTAAAAGAGCAAATAACACATGTAATTTATATGTGATTCATATTTCCACTTTATATGATCGAAACCATCCATTTGTGAGTTTCTGCGTTTGGGGACAACGCTTACCTGTGATCCTCGGGGGCCTCTCTTGTGTTCCCAATCTGAGCGAGAAAGCATCTGTGGGGAAACAAAGACAAAACAAACGTTCAAACCACACCTCTATGTTACAACAGTGGAGCTAATATAATGTAGATGAACGTTGCTGTGGCAGAAATAAGGAGGAGCACTAATGGTTATGAAAAAAAAATAAAATCAAATAAAAAGTAGAGGGTGTGGGGTGATGGAAATGCTCAGTAAGCAAAACAAAGTTGTTTTTCAAAACTTTCCATTAAGCACACATATCTAATGTAATTTCACAGTCAGGTCTGGTTTACTTTAGCTCTTATTTACTGCCTCGGGGGCAAGTGGAGGCTGCAGATTTTTTTTTGTCAAATTACCAGCCACTGTGTCCTCCCACAGGCCTCGTAAACCCGTTTTCTACTTTCTTGGGATTCTGCACATGCATGAGAGCAGTCCTACCACGGGTTTTCTTTTTTTTTTGTGAACATGCTTAAGATGTTACAGCTTCTGTGTGGATTCTCTGCACTCTAATGAGGGGCAAAGCCAGCATGTGGCTAAATGGCTGCTGCACACAATGAAGTAAGATGCTCAGGGTAAAAAGCAGTTTGACAATTCAGGTGTAATTTACTGCGTTAGCGGTGGTCATTGAGTTGTGTCCTAATGTGTGAAAACAGCTGCAAAAGGCCTGTCTGAGCAGCAGACAGTGCTCATTTCTCTGGTGTTCCCCACATTTGCCAAACAAATAAAATAGATGAGTTCCTTTGTCTTTAATTTTTAATTATAAGCTTCATTAATTTCACTTGAATTCAACGAGGAAAATCTGTAACAAACTTTCTTAGTAGGAACTTTAATAATGAACTGCGATAATGTCCTAAATCATTTAGATGAGTCACAAGGCTCCTCGTTAACAATTAATAATTGCTTAATCATGAATTTGGGGGCTAAAAAGTTGAACTCATTGTTAGATAATAATTTATTAATGGCTGAAGCATTACCACGAGGGCCACAAATAAACTTGTGATTAATACAGGAAAACAGCATGTATATTAATATTATTAGCCTATTCTCTGAATAATTGATCATTATTAACTGATTAAATAAGAATCAAGATTATGAATTAAATGTTTTAGCCCCTATAATCTTAACATAATAATGAGCTAATGGTCATTTATTGATGAACTAAACATGATTCCCTAACGGGGTCACAAAAAGTTGTACTAATAGAATAGAATAGAATAGACTTTATTGATCCCACAGTGGGGAAATTCACTTGTTACAGCAGCACCATCACTCAAAAGGATAATTATGTATAATAGTGAAATAATGATGAACGAATTAGTAGGTATTATTGAACTATTGATAAATAATTATGAACTACTGATTATTTCATAATGAATTCATGGATAGATAATGATGAACTAATGGTTAGGTAATGGTGTGTTATAGAATTCTATAACATGGTGAATTAATGTTTTTTTTTTTATTGATGATCTGAAGATTTAAGTTTAACTGATGGTTAATAATGACAAACACATTATTGAACTAATTAATGACGAGTAGCCATTCATGAACTCTTCTCTCACCAATGGTTAAGTAATGGCTTAACTAATGGTTTAATTTCACTCATTAGGTCTGAATTGATAGAAAGGTAATGTTAGACAAAATCGTTTGGTATTCATTAACTGAAGTTTAGGTAAACAAACTAATAGTGATCTAATGGTTCCCAAAACATGAATCCTTTAGTGAGTCTCTGAACCCAAAATCTTAAGTTCTCGAGTAGGAGAACCTACTAAATAAAAATGTATGATGTAAAGGTTATGGGAAGAATCTGGCGATACGATACACGTCACAATTCAGGGGAGACGATGCGATATGTTGTGATACTAAAAGCCAGACAATATTCTGAAAAATCAGACCAGATGCTTCAAAGACACATCCAGCGCTATCGCGAGATCTTGTTGTTTTGTCAGAATGAAGGTGGTAAAACCTGCTGCCACCTAGCAGTGGGAGTTTGAATTGTACCACACAAAAGAAATAAAGTAAATGTTTCCATGTAAATTTTTAATTTAAAAAATCGATGTGCTGCTTCTAAACATTGATTGAGTATCATAGCATGAAATCTTGCAGTATTTCAGTGTATCAATATTTTCATACATCCCTAATATGAAGGGTATTTTTCCTCTTCCGTTGTTGGAGAGTGACGCCTTTTGGTGTTTACAGGTCCTGCCATGCTGTGTTTTAAGTATAGGAGACGCTTCCCCAGAATGTGGAACTCAAAGTCCCACTTACTCCCTAAAACTTTTTGAATAATCAAAAACCGAATTAATTTTTTTTAGTTAGAATTTTACTCAGACGTATCATGAGTCTAGCCTAGAATCTAGACCGTCAAAATGATTTTGCACTGCGTGTCGGTCTAGCCACGCTCCATTGGAACCTCAGCAGCCAATCATAGTGCTCTATCTTTTTGTTGGGCCAATCACAGCACTCTATCTGTTTGGTGGGCGGGATGTTACTGTGACTGAGCAAAACTAAGATGAGGATGGCTCGTTTGAAACGGCTTTGGCATCAACTTTGGACTATGTAGACTTTGGCTTTTCTTTGAGTCAAGAGCAGACAGAACTTTGATGGTGGACGGCCCCATTGACTAACATCCGTAGCAGTGAGTACGTCATGTTGTTTGTTGTCCAATAGCAACAGTTTAAAAGACAACCGTATATCCCGCCCCACGACTGAGAGCCATCAATGGGTCACGGCCAACATCATAAGTCAACATCAGGAAATAATACTCTGAAGTGACTTTTAATTTTTAGCCATTCCCATTTGTTTACACTGAAAGGCTAAGGCTTAAAATATATATGCAGCCAGCCACTAGTGGGCGTGTTTGTTCCTCACACTTTCTACTTCCTCATTATGTCAATCATCATTAGGTGACAGTAAGTTTGTTCTTGGCTCACCATTAATAAAAACACATTTCTTTTCATTGCTCTTATTTTTACACTGAAAACATAAAACAGTAGATTTTAAAATCAAATTTAAAATGCACAAATAAATATAGATTTAAAAAAGAGAAGACCTTAAAAAATTAAAACTAGAAAAACTCAATCAAGCTGCTGTCTGGCCCCAAACACTCAACAACAAGTTCAAATCTCATCAGGTTTAAATTTCTCCTTTATCCTCTAATTAATCGTAGTTGATTACCAGGATCTAACGTAAGAAAACAGCTCCGAAGCTTTCATCACACTGACTCAAAGATGACTACAACACTAAGAAATCATCCCAGTCTCTTCCCCCATCAGAGCAACGCCCACTTCAAACCAAAAAAAGAGCTCAGGGGGGGAAAGTCTTGAGAAATAACCAAAACACTTTCAAACATGAAAGGAGACGAGAACTTGAGAGGACTCCTCCATGGAATAAGGTGGTTAGTACAGTATTCTTATGAGTGGTGCAGGCTTTAAGGGCATTAAAGGCTGTGCGCTTCACATCAGATCAGGATTTTCAGATTGAACCCATTAGATTATGTAAATATTGAACAAATTCTGATTAATAAAAGCTCCTTTGGCATGTTTGGTTGAGTTTATCTGATCTGTCGGCATCTTTGAGGATTAATTAAACACCTTTGTTCTTCAGTCAAAGTTCTGGCAACAGCAATGCAGCACCAAATGTGGTGAGCCTGATGCACTCTAAAAATGAAATGTTGAATTTACTTAACCAAATTATGTCAACTGGTTCCACCAAACATAGTTGCTTAAATCTAAAGAGTAATATTAATTTACTTTAACATAACAATGTATATTACTCTTTACATGGAACCAGTTGACATTACTTGGTTAAGTAAATTCAACATTTCATTTCTTAGAGTGTGGAAAGCAAACAAAACCCATTTACAAAAGAAATAACATGATTTAAAATAAATAAATAATATTGGATGAGCAACAGCCTTTCCACAGTTTGACATTTAGGGAGTGATTTTGCTACAAACATATCTTATTTTTGCCATGGGACCACAACAATTAGAGATTATCTGATAATATGCAAGATAAATGTTTAAAAGGTTCCTTGAGGCATGTACGCTGCTCCTCATGCTCTGAAAAAGCCACACCAGATGTAAAAACAGAAATTACTCAGCAATCAGCTGTGGAGCAGATACACACGAGACGTAAATGATCATCAGTGCTGGTTGCCCTAATCTGTACTGCTATGATGACAGGGTTTTAGTTTTACAGAGGTGGCAGAGTGAGATCCTCCACAGCAAAAGTCCTGGTCCATTAGAGGGGCCTAGTATCAGTGAGGCCCTGCAGGCACACACACTCACGCACAAACAGCCTTTCAGTTTTCTGATGATCTTATGTAACGCAACCTTTCATCTGCATGCTCTGAAAGACAGACGCTGAAGTCGCAAAGCCTCCTTTCATGTGCTGAAAAAACCCAATATCAAAGCTGAGCACAAACTTAGGCCCCCTACGAGGAGCCACTTTAATGGCTTTCCATTAGCTCCATCGTGTGTGTGTAGACAAACAAAACAAGGCTTCACATCATGTTTGTCATTGTTAATCTGCTACAACTGTATTAATAAAAAAAGACAAACAAAATGTCTCATTAAAGATGGGAAGAGCAGGGAGTTTATACTTAGATCATACAACAGGTCACCACCGATGCTGCTTCTGAGAGATAAAACCACACATGAAGGATTTCTTAGATCTCCCCAGGTTTACCACGGAGTCCCTCCAGGCACTACAACACAGATGAAGCGGTAAACCTTCTAAATGGATTTGTTTTTGTCCTACAGCACACCTGTACACCTACTGGGAAAAGAAATAACAGTTTTATAGAAGTTATGCCCTTTGTTTCACCCTCTGCTTTGTTTATTATGGTGCTTCAGAACTCAGGGCCAAGGGGCTCTCCATCACATTCAGCAGAACTCCAGATTTACAGCTGACACGAGCCAAGACCCAATAAATAAATAATAGAACTGTATATGTATTCTAAATAACCTGTGTGTTTATGCTACAGCTAAATAAGACACACTCAGGATGTGAGGCAGTTTTATGAGACTCATGAAGCAAAACGGTGTCGTCATTATTAGGAAACAAACCAAAACAAATCTTTAAAGGAGTCATTACCTGAAATTTTCACTTTTCCACTTAAAAACATGTCTATAATGGCTTCCTAATGATTTTTCACTGGCTGAGAAGCCGATATTTAACATTGACGCGTTTGTTTAATCTCGCCTTCTTCAACCAGCTCACACGCACCCCACGAGCACGCGCACTTCAAAACGAGATTAGCCTATATGCCGACACAAAAGCCGAATATAAACAAATATGAACCAGCAGCGAACAAACCAGCACAACAAAACTCATTTCAGAACGTGAAACGCATAAATTATGTCTTACCGTTGACGACTCATGTTGTAATCCGTGTTATGGGAAACAAAACTCCGACCGGTTTGTGTATTCCAGCTTCACAACAGCATAAGAGCCGATGCCTGGCTGTTAGCTTGCTTTGTCCCAACTCAACAACATGCGAGGGCGCCATTACGCATGAGGCTCGGGCTCGTAAATACACGGTTAGATACCGTAGGTCACTGCCAGGTCGGGTTCAGTTATAACTTTTGTTGTTTTGGAGCATGAAGCTGAAGCCGCGTCCTGCTTCCTGCTTCCTTCCACCAATGAACGCGCTCCTCAGTCCCACGCTCTCGTCCGAGACAGCCGAAATATTGCGTGTGATCTCGCGAGAAACTATGCCCTTCACATAAAAGGATCAAAAAAGCACATTTTTTATTTATTTTTCCAATACAATTTACTTTAATGGTCTAAAAGACTATAATAGGACGTAGATATCCACGGCATTATAGGTGAGGACCCCTTTAACATAAGAAAACTATAAAAACATAACTAAAGTTTTACTTCAGCTAAAAATGAGAAATGAAAGAATCCCTGTTACATATTAAATATGTTAAGCCAGCTCAATATTGGGCAGGAAACAGGTCACGTTTACTCAGCTGTTACTGCTTATTAAAGTGTTACTAGACCAATTTATAAATGTGTTATTAACAAATAACAAGTCATTCATAAACATGATTTTTTTGTAAAGTGATAAAAAATAATAATTATAATTTTTACTGGATGTTAAAGATGAGTGATCACCACATCAGCGGTGTGAACTAAACGAGGAAGTGTATGTGTATCACTAATGTTTTGGTGCTAAGACAAAATGTCTAGCTTCAAAACTAGCTAATAAAATCATATTCATAATTAACTTCATTTATTCATTCCTGAAACTTAGTCTGGGTCAGTATGAAGTTGACAGATGATCTTAAAGGGATATTCCACCCCTAAGTGAAATTTGGTCTATTTCCGTATTCCCCACAGTTAGATAAGTGAGAAAAAATCATTTTGTAACCAGCGCAGTAATTCTCCTGCTCTGGCAGCAATCTGTCTGCTTTAGCTTAGCATAAACAATGGAAGTGAATGGCAGGAACTAGCATTTTGTGTGCAAACGTGTTTAAAATGACTCAATAATGATACCATTTATTCCTGGTGAGCTCAATAATCATTTTGACTGCAAATAAAAAGTAAGAAGTAACACGAAGGATTTGCAGGAGCCGATTTAAACTTGGGACTACATTACGACAAAGCACCACTGTAACCTGCCGCTGCTGCATGGTGCATGGATATAACACAGCGGTCGAAAAAGCCTCTGGCTTCCGTAAACAAACATCTGTGGGAAAAACGTGAAATATCCTGCTGCTGTATGTCTTTGGCTTGTTTTCACATCCTTTTGCTACACAGACAACAGGCATTATCTTGTATTACGCCGGTACATAAAACTACGAAAAGAAAAGCTGTGCAAATCGCATGTAATTTTCGACCATTGTGTCGTAATGTAGTCCCAAATCCTTTGTGTCGTTTCTTACTTTTTATTTGCAGTCGACATGATTATTGAGCTCACCAGGAATAATTGGTGTCATTATTGAGTCATTTTAAACACTTTTGCACACAAAATGCTAGTACCTGCCATGCACTTCCATTGTTTATGCTAAACTAAAGCAGATGGACTGCTGCCAGATCAGGAGAATCACTGCGCTGGTTACGAAATGCTTTTTTCTCACATGTGGGGAATACGGAACTAGACCAAATTTCACATGGAATATCCCTTTAAATCTTTTTCCTCCTATAGAGCACCTCTGGTGTGTGTATAATTGTTTATTTATTTTTGAACTTATATTTCTAGAGGATGAAACTGCTTGAGCGTGTGTATGTGGGTCCTCTTACATTACAACAAAAAAGTCAAGATAACGGTCAAAAAACAAGACTGAAACATTGATCACAACCTAGAAAAAAGAAAAAAAAATCCAGCCATGGTGCATCCTAAATACATGCGACAGGCAAAAAGTCCAAGCATTTATGAAAAACAATAAATAGCACAGAAAAATATATGGATGAGGTGAAGGTTACTGTAAATGCATGGATACTGATCACTGAAGAAAATCAAAAACAGTTGCAGGTGGGCATTACATTTTCATAAACCAAATAATCCAAACAGACGAAAAGATGCTTATTACTAAAACAAAGCTTGTAAGCGTACAGCCAAATAAGAAGAAAGAATTGTGTCACCAAAACAGCTTGCCTTTGAGCTCGAGCTCAACACAGTGGAGTAAACTCCAGAGAAGAAGCCAACCTGCAGCAGCGTCCTCAGGGCCTGTGAGGCACTGGGTAAACACCTCAAAGTCAAAGCATAAACAAACTAACAGAATATTCTTCTTTCTAATTTGCCCACGCCAACATGAGAACATTTGTCTCTGATTGTGAGGTAGAGACGGCTACAGCAGCAACGCTGACTCTCACCCACTCATCTTCTAATTCTGCTTTATCCTCAGGGTAGCTAGTGCAAACCACATCTCAGACAGGAAGTAGGGGGACACCCTGGACAGTCCATCACAGAGACAAACAACCATCACACATTTGGACAATTTAGTTTCCAGTTTGCCTGACACTGAGAAAACCCATGCATACACAGGGAGGACATAAAATCTGCAAAGAGGCCAAAGCTAGGAGTCAAACCTGCAACCTTCATGATGTCAGGCAACAGCTGCACCACCCATCAACTCATCAGCTTGAAACCTGACTTAATTAAGTAGCACAATGCTATTTTCATCGTAGCCTTTAATATCCCTGCAGTCCTGTTTTTACCTTCATATAGTGACACTACGGTGTGGCTTCAGCTGCTGAGGTAGCTTATTAGCATTGTAGATTTATTAGTCTAGAGGTGAGCTTCCATGAACCACCTCTCAGTCCAGCTAAACTTGCAAATATAACATGAAATCACTCTTTCCAACGTTCTCTTTTGTTCTTTTTATCTCTTCTCTCTAGTGCTCAATTCCTGCACTCAATTTCACTTCAGCCAGCACGGGGAAAGTAGGTCAGCTCCTTCTAGGTCCTGGAGGCCGAAGAAATGACTGAACCATTCTGCCAGTAGGGCTAAAAACTTTATATTATATCAACTACACTAAACATTCCTCATTATGACTTGATGTAATCTTATTTTGCACCTGCAGGTGGAGGTATTCTCATAATTAGTGTTTTTTTGCTGTTTTCACTCACATCTTCCTTTTTGTAATGTTTTTCATATCAGTCTCACACTTACAGGCCGTGCCTTTGATAATAAGAGAAATAGGATTAGATAAGGGCAGTGCTAAAAATAAACACATTTAGCAGAATTCTAATACAGTCTGTATTGAGTTCATTACTTACAATCTGATGATGATCAGATGAGGAGGAAAGCATCATCTAAAAAAGGAAATTTAATCCAGACTCTTAGATTTAGCTGCATCCTGGATGACATAATCTACCGTTTGTGTTAAAAGAGCCTTAAGGTGTTAGGTGTATTAATTCCATTGTTTGGATAAAGGTCAACAGCTGGAGATAAACGCACCAGAACAAGATGATAACTTTAATATATTTGCAAATTATATGAATCGTCATGAGATGCAATAATATTTTCCAACTTAGGGGGGCTTACTTATTTATTGCCAATTCTGGTTCCTCACACTATAAAAGTAAAAAGTGATCTAATAGGTATATCATGAGATGACACTGAACAAGGTGTGAAAACATCACAAGTTTCAGCAGGTACAAACTTGAGGCCCAAAGTCCAAACTACTCCACATAAACCCATAAACCTCCCCTTCTCCTCAACCAGCCATCAAAAGACACTTATAAATCCTCCCCTGCCTGCCAGAGACTATGGAGCGTCTATCCTAATCACGCTAGCTAATTTTTTACAGGTTTTACTGTGGGGGTCAGTAATTGTGAGCCATCTGCGTCATCGCCAAAGGGAAGGGAACTATTAAGGTGGGCTGCCAGGGCCAGGGGAAGGGGGCTGGGAATGAGGAACACACCATTCAAAGATATCCACATACAGTTAAAAGTATTCACTCGGGTTCTCACGCCTGCAAAGAACACATTTAATAAACATTCACTATGAATACGCTCAGATTTCATTTAAAAGTCCTGCATTTCAGTGCCGGCCCCCCCCCCCCCCCCCCCACACACACACACACACACACACACACACAGTGTCCACACCCAGGGAAGACCAGTGTCCTTTAATAAGTCATATTAATGTTCACACAAACCATAAATATATAAAAATGCATTTATTGCATCACTACAGGCTAAACTTTCCCAGAGTTACCACGAGGATCAATTTGGTGTGCCCCCCCAAAATTCTCTCTGGCCCCATGGCCACCCCTATGAGACTTTTCTGGGAGCACCACTGCTGCATTTCTACTCTTCACATGTTCAAATGTTTCTGATTTCTGAAGTGAGACTGATTGGATTTGTAGTTTTTTTTATATTTCTGAGGAGTCACAAAGCTGAGGAAAACTCAGCGTGAGACTCAACCAGAGATAAATCTGTCAGTCTCCCAGAGAAAAAGCACATGCCACAGGGATGCTGTGACCCAGAGAAAACCTCAGTGGGAGTACCCTACATTCAGATCTCAAAAATGATCAAACGCGTTAAGTGTTTGATCCAAAAGCGTGTTATCTTATCACATTTCAGTCTATAGTTTCGTGGGTTTTTTTAAACTAATTTGAATGTAATTTTCCCAGTTCCTCACACTCAGACTGGCTCGACAGACCTGGCAGCCCATGTCCAAACAGCATGCCAAAGCCATTAGTGTATAATGGTACAGTCAGGATTACTGCTGAGACCCGGAGAGCTGTGAAGGGAACACAACACTCACTTATTTGTTTATTTTACAAGCCTCTGCCCAGTTCAGCCTGCGAGGTGCCAGTGGGCTTTGTGTGGTTTAATTCCCAAATGATCCGAACGGCGTATCAACGTCGGTAGTTAGTCCTCTGGCTCCAGCACACTTCTTCCGAAGAGTCATGCCAAAACAAATGAGTTTTGACGGTGCAAATCGTTTAATAAGCCTGAATTAAACATTCAAACTCTGAAAAAAAGCTGGTGATGTCATTCGGTAGTTGATCTGTCAACCCAAAGGTGATGATGGCACCTGATTGTAAAATATGGCCACTGCCAAAATGAAGTCACACATTGATTGACTCTTTGGAAGTTCTGTCTGAGCTGAACCGCTCTATGGTTAATTCACACTACATGATGATGTTGGAGCTCTGCAACGTCTGCTTTTTGTCCCTGTAACATTCAGGGAAAATACTCAGAGGAAAGGGTTCAGTCATAAGGCTTTTTTCACCTTTTACTATCTGAAATGACTCAGCAATGTGGGTTTTTCTGTTCAGAAAAGACACACACACACACACATACACACACACACTCATGCACGCATCAACGCCACTGTTTTAGCATTTACAATCCTATCAAGATTCCCACAGGACTCCAGTAAACAAACAGACAGCCATTGCCCACTCAAGCATAAAGTGTTAAATCACATCCTTCTATAAATCACTGATGTATAAACATAAACGTGCAGTAAGCCTCAAATAAACAGTCTGTGTATCTGTGTGAGGGCATAAATCTTTGCTTCCTCTTTCTGCAGGTGGAGGAATTTTACATGGCGGAGCTTAATCTCTCAGAAACGACGCAGGTTGACCCCGGGGGAAAACTCTGCCACGTTAAATTGTAAAACGCTTAGTTTGTCGCTGAAATTCCCCAGGAGCTCTATACTTTGTGGAGACACGGTCCACTCTTGTGCTACCAGAGGCCGTTAGAATGAGCTATCTTGTTGATTGCCAACTTGAAAATGTGAATCAAAGCAGAGAAAAGAGGAGGACGCTAGTTGTCCTCGAGGGAAATGGACCACAGGATGAGTGACAGAAAGCTGACGCTTTCATTCATGTCCTCAGTGGAGTTTTACGAAGGCTTAGTAAGCAATAAACAACATAGACAGCCTCGTGCTCCTACATGATACGTTTTATAATAACCTGTGATTGACTGAAGTTATTAAATGTCTTATAACAGAAGTAAACATAAAAGCGGTTTCATCACTGTAGTGTAAAGCGCTTTGGAGTCCTCTGACTCAGAAAGGCGCTATACAAATGCAGGTCATTTATTATTTATCGTTATCAAATTAAAAATGGACACTCCTGCTCTGCAGTAGACCACCCAGAGCTCACAGTCACACTATTAAAGTTGACGATGCTTGAAGCACCCTCGGTACTATTTATTAATCCTTTGTTTCCGTCAGGCTCCTGCTGCTTTTATCATTTTAAAACAGGGTTGTGAACACTTTGTGCACACTCAACCATGGGAATTGGGTATAATGAAATCCCAGCCCTTTTTAAAGCTCAATAACTCAGGCAGACTTCGCATTTAAATCATGATTCAAGGTTTACACGGGTCACAAAAAGGTGGACTTTACCTAACTATAATGGTTTTTACACATTCATAAGTTAAGCTTTATGAGTTCTTTTGCAAGATTTTGCAATAGAACGTTCAACCGATAGTGATGAAATCACTGTAACTTTAGAGTTGAACGACCTTTTCAAAGCTTGTGCAATCCATCTTTTATTGCTGACACAGCTTACACACCTGTTGTAGAGTTCATCCATCAAAATGTAGACAGTTTAGTTTTCAGCACTATAAAGTTCATGTTTTACTTTAGTTTATTGAGCTCAGAAATGTCTAGAATCTTTGTAACTTGTCATATTTCCTGCTCAAGACATCATGCATACTCGAACATTTACACGCATGATCAGCAGAGGTCAAATTTTAATCTGTATTTTGCAGATGTGCAGTTACCATGGTGAGCCTAATGGTCCACTGGCAGCAGCTTTAACATTTATTTGACTTTTGTTATCTACAAGTTTAAACATTGAAACATTAATATTTTATTAGATTATTCAAAAAGTAAGTTCCACAAAAATTGGAATTGCAGGAGTTGTAACCATGCATGGTAAGAATCCTACAAATACTTTAAGTTACTAGTATTTCTGTGAGACTGGAGTCTCATTGCAACAGCAAACCAGGTCAGGGAACCTGGCGTAAAACATTTTAATCATGAAGCACTAATTTTGTCTTCATTGACTTGAAATTGATTTATATTTGCTCAACGGAGGAAAAACAGCTATATTAGTCACACCGTGTTCATGCAACAGATTACCCTAAAAGTCAAACACCAGTGTTGTGATTAAAGCGTTTGTTGAAAAAAAGTCAAAAACAATGCTTCAAATTAGTGCTGTCAAGAGATTAGGTTTTTTAGATTAATTAATCATGACCTGTAATTAATTAATCTAATTAATCTTTTTTAATCTCACCTACTAATGGCTGAGAAAATCCCTCATTTTGATGTATTGTTATTTAAATTCATTACATTATTGTGGCAGACTAAAATATTAATATATAACAAAAAACTGGCTTTATAAAGTCATTTATTGTTTAACAGACTTCTAAACTTTCCTTTTACATCAACCAAGGTGGAATAATACTGTGCTCTTTTGTCTCTAATAATTAGAAATTAAAAATAAAACATCGGGTCCATATAGGATGCTCTAAGTTAACACATCAAGGAACGCTTTTTTTGAGCAATGCAAATAGTGATCACAGAACTTGGTACTAAAACATTTATCTAACATTAAAACAGACCTGTAAATTACAGTGCTGTAAGTTAGCATATCAAAACTGACAGTTTATCACAAAATAAAATGCTGAAAAAGCATTAAGCACTCACTCTCACTTCTGACATGTGGTATGGAATGATTGTGTAATATAAATATAATTACATAAAATAAATAAAAACAATTAAAACAACAAACAGCTAGGCTAGAAAAGTCCCAGTAAAGTTATAGATTAAAAATTAGATTAACGCGATTAAAAACAGTGCACTAAATGTGGCTGTAATTAATTCATCTCAATTAATGCAATAATTATTTTAAATATTTAAAACAAAAATTTGTTACTAAACCAAACAAAGAAAGGTGTAATATTATACACTATATTGTTGAAGATTATGGGTTTTTGTCATGTTTCATCCTTAAAATGTTGTTTGTGTGATGATGAAGGCCTAAAGTCAAAGTACCTCTGAGTCTGAGTTTAAACACCATCAAATGTTTCACCACCTTCCTCCTACTGTCTACCGTTTGATCCCCTGCAAGCAGTAAAGGCTGGTTTATGACTTCAGAGTCCAACTCAAGATTAAAGAGAACAGTGATGCTGAACTAAAGAGTCCTGAGTAGCAGAGTCAGGTAAAACCTCTCTGCTGTTCACTGCAATATTAACCAGCTCTGCTTTTTCTGTCATCGTGCCTAGAGGTCGTGTTGGGACTGACTTCAGCTCTTTGATCTGAATGAGGTCAGGCTCTGAGTGTAACTCAGAAGCAAAGTGCTGTGTTGGTCTCTCACAAACCTGCACACAGATGATTCCCAGGCTGGTTTATTTCCTTCCTGCCACCTTAAGAACATTTATGGCTGTTCTTACAGCAAAATGGATAAACCTTCACATTTGTAAAACCCTTAGATAATGTGTAACCATGAGAGATATCTTACTGTAGACTAGGGGTCACCAACCTTTGGGAATCTGAGAGCTACTTCATGGGTACTGAGCTAAGGGCTACCAGGCTGATACAATACTCTTTAAGCTGGAATAGATCAGAGTTCAACTAAACTTCATATATAATAAACAGAAGAATATTCTAGTTTTTAAATCTATATTAATGCATTTGTGATTAAAAATATGGCAGCAGAATTATTTTTGTTTATTGTAGACTTGGTCTGTTTAGAGAAAAGGCCTGTGGGCACCAGGTTGGTGACCATGCTGTAGACCTTACTGCAGGTTTATTCATTCTTTGGTTTCCCACAGCAGCCTCAATGTTACTTCTGTTTTATTCTAGGTGGCTTTGGACAAAATTAAATTCAACACAAAGAAACAGGAGAAAAAAACACATTCACTTATCACTTGCTACCTTGAATTTATACCATAATACTGTGGATCCACAGACGGCCCTAATACGACTCACAGGGACAGAGATATGGCAAAAAGGCTCACTGATTCATAAAAATATAAATCTACTTAATACTAAGCATTTATTAACTAACTCTCAAACAGTTAATTCAGAATAATGTGATGGGATTTTCTTCAGTAACTTTATACCAGCGGTTTCCAGAGTTTTTGCCACAATGGTTAAAGGTTGAATATGGAACAATTTCATAAAAAGCTATATAAAAAAAAAACCTCCATGGGGTATTTAGAGGTGTGCAGAATGAAGGTACAGCATTTCCTTTAAAAGCTTTATTTTAATTAAAAAATAATTAAATATTTATTTTGACGGACACAACACTGGGTTTATGTTTACATCTACCAGCCACTAGAGGGCACCATTGTCAGTTACCAAATACGGTAAACAGTCCGCTCAGCACAGCGAGGAAAATGTGGAAAATGGCGGACTCGGCAAGTCAAGCAGTTGCTTCTGAGCCCAGAAGATGTTGTCATCCTTCTCAGAAGAGGAGCGACTATAAAAGATCTAAAACCAGAGTGAGTTTAGGTCGTCACTGGACATGGTGCTGGCTGGTCACTTCACGTATCGACAGCAAACCTGGCATCCTGACGGCTGGAAACCTTGTTCTATTGTTGCAGCTACAACCTCCACACACTAGATGTTGCTTTGGTGTTCGTGTTCCATATTCAACCTTTAAATCCTAAATCAGTCGTGGGCCACAAATTTTTCATCTATTTTTTCTTTAAAGGGAAAACTTTTTGTTTGTTGAACAATAAAGGTGACATGCAACATTTTAGTGAATAAAAAGTATGATTTTTGCAGAAAAGAGAGTCTTCAGTGTTTTCCCTAAAGAAAATCATGGAATTTATTCTGTTTTCTTGGTCTTGAAAAATACAATTTTAGTCTTTTTCAGCAACAAAAACAAAAAAGGGTCATTCTTTGAAAATGCTTGTGTTAAGCCAAGTTTTATGAATTGTTACATATATGTCTGCTAATGCCTGTGCAGGTTTGTGGTCCAATTTATCATTAAATTTAAAGTAAATAAAAAAAACAAATACTTTGTACAGTACTAAACATCTTGCAATACAATAAAAAAAAATGTATCCATGCTTTTGTTTGTTGCATCAGTAAAAATCTCATTTATAAATTATGGCAACAGGCTGCAAAAAAAACACTCGGGCCACAAATGCCTTTGGACACCCCTTCTTTAGGACTGTGTCTTCTCAGTTATTGTTTTATTACTTTAGCAAATAATTATAAGCAGAAGCAAAATGAAAAAAGCTATTTTCATTAAAAAAAAAACTAATAGAATAACAAAACAACATGAAATAGAAATAATGATGTGTTTATTTGCAAAGATGTTGTGTTAAAGATGTTAATACATGTTGTTAGTAACATGGTGTCTGTTTTCAACTGAATGTAAGCCTTGTGCACAGCAAACATTTATTATACGTTTATATAAATGTGATGTATGTGTGTGTGTGCGTGCGTGCGTGTGTGTGAGCTCAGGGTCAGCATAAAGGCTGACCACAAGCTACAAAAACATTGGTTTTTAAAGAAAAAATTGCCTGCTGTTTAAACACGGAAGGAATGCAAGTGAAAACACACGGAGCATTTGTTTCTTCTTTTTCACACTCAACAACACAAGGAAAAACTTTCCACATAAAGACACTTAAAGAGAACCAAAGCTCCTTCAACAGCAGGCCTAATGGCGGCCTGTGTTTACCTAGCCATGTGACAGGAGCCGCGATAGGCCCGCTGACGTCAGCTCGCATTCCTCACATTCATCAAACTCGGTTCTCACTGATATTGTCTCAGACGCTCCGAAGAACCGGGGGCAAAGGTCATACATTAGAAAGGCGGCTATAATTCAACGGGCCTGTGTTTGCTATATTTATCTTTTCACGATAAAATAAATAAACTGGACTTTGCCATCTGTTTTCATAAACAGTTAAGCACTCATGAGCAGACATGGCCTGAAATAGTCCTCCTGTTCCATTTAAACCCTGGAATCCATAAATAATTGCAAAACTGCTGTCAAGAGATGGATACATGGAACAAACAAGTCAGTATATAAATATGTATGAGTCTGACAATGACGAACCTGAAGTCATGTATGGAGATGAATCATTTAGTCTGTAATGCAGCACAGAATCAGAACGATGTTGGAGTGTTTAACTGAAACCCAGAGGAGCACACCTAACCAGTCGATGGAGCAAACATCTGATCACTCAGTGTAGAAATAAGAGTATAAAATAAATCATAGATTCAAATCTAAAATTCAAACACTTTTTTACTTGTTGGGAACTGTGACAACCTGATCTAAAATATCAGCAAGAACAGAACAATAGTCAAGAAATGTCACAACAGTTTTACACAAACATGGTTGAATCATTGTATTTAGAAAAAGGACTTTCTTGTAAGCTGAGGGAAGCTTACTTGTTTTGTATAAACTTTTTAGGATCCACTGACGACCGTGGAGACAAATTTAAGCTGATTTATATCAGAAGACACAAAGAGACAATCAGCTGTCTCTGGTGGATACTGAGACATGGGAATAGCTTTTATTTGAGCAGCTGTTATCTTACACAGACATGTGGGAAATGGTCAACCTCTCCTCTTTGGCTAGTAGATACGTCTCTGTTCTAGCAACGTCACTGCAGCAAACATGACCTGATGTTTAGTCACGGATCCATCAGAAGAAACATATCCTGGAATAAAAGATGAACATCAGAACACACTGATTGGAAATGCTCTAAAAAGGTTTTAGAGCAAACTGGAGATGGGGGCGTTTAGCAAACATCAGTCACATAAGGGATCACAACAACGATCAGCTGTTTTTGGTCTAAAAGAATAAATGCATGATGTGTTTGAGGCTCCAGCACACCTGGTTTAAATCAGCGTCCTTCTCTTCCTACAAGGCTGTTATTCACACATCATTTTAAATCAGCTGTGGTAAAGGATGAAAACATTAAACATTAAAATACAGAGTGGAAACACTTTGTTTTCTAAAAGAATTGTGAATTAATTTGTTTCAAAGAAATAATCTTTTTGTACTTGTGAGACCATTTGAAATACTTTTAATACAAAAGATGAAATTATTACCTTGTTGGCCTCATTAATAATACAAATGGCCTCATCAGCGACGCCTATTGCCCCACCAGTGTGTTTGTTTCAAGCTTCTTGTATGAGAGGTGCAGCACTTCAAGAAAAACAAGTCAAGTCCCGTTGTTCCAACCAATCCTTTAAAATTTTCACACACAAACATTCTCAGGTCAAATGGGGAAAGCCGCAAAACCTCTTGAGATCAAACGTGAGTTTGGAGTAAACAAACATGGCAGACAAGGATTCCCCTTGCCCTGTGCAGCATGGTCCCCTCTCCTCTCTTTCTGATTGGTTACAAATCACATTCCACATGGATTCACGCCCATTTGTACTCAGGGCACACGCTGCAATATCGGGACAATTATACAACATGTTGAGTATCCCCAATTTGTGATCGAATTGGTCCCAACATCCTTATGAGCAGACCAGAGCAGTCGTAACACACCACAAATGGCAGGATTATCTCATAAGATTATCTTTGTATCTTAGTGAATCGGATTAAAGATTGGCATAATTATCTTGTAGTGGGAACTAGGGCTGCACAATATATCGAAAATGTATCGTTATCGCAATATCAGCATGCGCAATAGGCATATCGCAAAGAACAGAAAAATATCGCAATTAATGGTCATCTCAGATTTTTGCTACACATTTTGTCAATCAAACGGAAGCATGAAGTTTTTGACAAATCAAATAGAGCCCTTCACCCATTTGGCCAATCGGTTGGGTTCTTATAGGTTAGATGCCTTGGTGCCTAGGTGGACGGCACTTCATTTGGATGGCTAGCAAACACCTGAGTTAGCTTAGAGGGCGTCGCAATGACTCAGGGTAAGACGTGCGGAAAATGTTAGCAAAAAAGAACTCATAAGTCAAACAGCATGACTATTATTTCAAAGTACTTGTGTTCAACAAACACAAGTACTTTGCAAGACATGTCATACACTTGTGGCAACCATGAGGGGAAACATGACAAACCTCCAACGCAACCATAAAGATCTACATACTGGGCTCTAGAAATGTAATGTGAACTTACATGATTTCATTTTGTTACTGTATTAATACTAATGATAGAGGATGGAGTGGTGCGTCTAAAGTACATATACAAAAACTGCAGATTTAAGTATTTGTTCATTTATCACAAGTCATATCGATATTGCAATATTAAGCACTGTTATCGCATATCGCAGGTTTTCCTAATATCGTGCAGCCCTAGTGGAAATCAAAGTTAACAAAGTTCATGCAACTCCACCATCCTTCATGACCCTTGACCTAAGCAGTCATTTAGGGAAACAAATCAAAGTTTAAGCCAATAGACATGCAGGTCCAGCCCACTGTGACTTCCACTTTTGAAATTAAAGCTGACTTTCAGAACAATATGTTTTAGAATGAAAACTACGAGAATAAATAAAAACGGCTCAACAATGATTTATATTATTGGGGATAAACTCGCTGTGAAATAACGCATTCTTAAAGGACTTAGTAATAGTTTAGAGTTCATAAGCATTTCATTGTTACATTATCTGTTACATTATCTGTTACATTATCTGTTACATTATCTGTTTTTAACCTTGAAGATATTTTTTTTAATTTAGAGCATTTTGGAGCTTCATTAAAGCAACATTCCGCAACTTTTACACCTTAAAATTATGCTTTTTTGTAAAGTTTTTGCGTCATAGTATTATCTATTATGTTCATTTTCATACCTGTGATAGTGTTGGGGGGTCCCACATCTGTTTACTGCGCTATACAGTTTTTGTGCTTCGGGTAGCGATGGAAGTACTGACTGGGTGTCGTTTTACGGCAGAATATGGCAAGCCAAATGGATAAAAAAAGCACTTTATGTCCGCCAAAACGTGCGTCTTGAACGAGCGTTTTGGCGGACATAATGCAAGTTTAGGACGCGCATTTTTTTATCCCTTTGGCTTGCCATAATTGTATAACGTAGACTCGCTGTAGCAGCGGCAGATTCACCAAAGAAAGCTAGAAATCCCTTATCAGAGGAATATAGGATATATATATTATAATATAAGTTTGTTTTCGTTGTTTTGCCTGATATTAGGAATGTAAACATGCCACTTTTGCCCGAGAGAGAGATTTGATTTTACGACAGTGACATTACGCAGCAAGCCTTGAGGGGGTGACAGAGTGCATATATCCGCAAAGTTGCGGAATGCTGCTTTAAGTTATGGTGCATTTGTCCTCGGAACTCGGAAATCCTGACTTCCAAGTAGGAAAAATCAAATGAAACGCCGCCCAAAGTCGGACCTCCCAGTCGGAAACTCTGAATTTTTTCAGAACGCCGACCTCGAGATCCAAGATGGCAGCTCTCTGTATCAACAACAGTAGGTTTTGGTTGAAATGTGTTTATTTTACAAGACACACATAAGAGTGTGTTTAAAATCAATGTCACATGTAGCGCTTGCAACTCTAAGCTGAACAAACTAAAAGTGTTGTTTATTAGTTGTAAGTGTTTGTTGAGAGCTACCAAAACAGGAGTTTTTGAGGGTGCAGCCATATTGGAATTCCGACTTCTCCGACTACGGTAACTAGAACGCTGTTAACTCGGGTGCGACATCATTCCTAGTTCCGAGTTCCAACTTCCGAGGTAAATCGACCGCCGCATTAGACTCTCCTTAGGTCATTATAGTTAACCTAACAGACAGGTTTTTTCACTATCATCTATGTAATCACAAACTCAAATTTCTTTTTCATCGTAATAAAACTTGTCTTTCTGACAACATGATGAAAGCTAACTTTGCCCACTGTGACTAAAACCAACAAAAGGAGAAAGTTTAAGACAACAAAACTCTTCCTGAGTTTCTACACTCTCTGTAAACAGTCTGCTGCAGCACAGCTGAAGAAACAGCTTCCTGAGACCTTTGCCTTTTACATTCTGCTCCCCACGCCACCGTGCTCCAAAGACACCACGCAGCATACGACTCAGCTTGCTACCATCTGAAGAAGCAGCAAAAAACACAACTGAGACATAACACAGGCTGAGTTTAACTTCTCAGTCGGCACACTGCCTGATTTTAATTTGTTATTCTTCTAATTGTCAAATCAGGACCAGCGGCAGGATAATTATTCAAACAAAGAAAGATTAGAACAAGTTTTAACTTCTTGTTCAGCAAATGTTCACATACCATAAAAGTCCAACAAACTGGGCCTGTAACCTGGAGCTAGTGTGACTACTCGTCTGTAATTGCTTTAATTGCGCTTTCCATGGACCATGTAACAGGCAGAAAAGAAATGTCTGTTTCAGCTCTGAGTAAATGAGGACAATTGTGAAAACACTCTTGGCTTGAAAACACCTCATTTAAAAGAAAAGTCTACTTTAATGGGAAATAGTTCAATAAATGCAGAAGGAGCAAAAGTACAGAGTCATAAAAATGAGTTATAAACAGTTCTGACTGCATGGATGATAAAGCTGTGGGCTACTGTGTAGAACAAAAAACATCCAAACAGACTTCCTGGGGTTTAGATCGGTGGGAAATGGGAACATTTTCCTCATCTGAAGGATTCGTAGGTTTATTATGTTCATAGAAAACTGGTTCTAAGATAAAAAACTGTTATTTTCATATAACCTGATTAGTGCAGCTGCACAAGACAGAACCCAATGGATCTGGCTCAATCAGCTTAAAAATTAGGGTTGTGAAGGCAACACCAAGACCTCACCATCAGTACCTGAACGTAACATCAGAAAACCCATAACCACCGATAGATTATATATATAATTTCAGCTACTTGTTTTCTCACTGAAAATGACAAAATACACCAGGTCCGAGGTAAAGTTTTTGAAATAGTTTTGTTTGGCCCAACAGGCTTCACTTAAAATAGTTGTTTTTGCACCAATATTGTTTAAAGTTTAAGTATGCATAATAGGAGATATGTAATGTTGTTTATGAGTAGCAAACCTCACAAATATTGGCATTGGTTATAATAAGGGTTCATTTCAGTTTATATCTGTGTGGGAAATTAGTATAACTAACATCAAACATCCCTATACGTAAACACAGTACTGAGCAAACGATTTAGGCAGATATGAAAAATATGGTAAATGGTAAGTAGCCTATTTGTATAGCGCCTTCTTAGGGTTCTACAACCCCCCAAGGCGTTTCACAACACAATCAGTCATCCACCCATTCACACGCTGGTGGGGATGAGCTACATTGTGGCTGCAGCTGCCCTGGGGTGCACTGACGGAGGCGAGGCTGTCGAGCACTGGCGCCACCAGTCCCTCCGACCACCACCAGCAGGCAAGGCGGGTTAAGTGTCTTGCCCAAGGACACAACGACAGCGACAGACTGAGCGGGACGTGAGCCTGCGACCTTCTGGTTGCAAGGCGGTTACTTAACTCCTCTGCCACCATTTCCCCAAATACTGTGAACAAAGAATGCTTTAAGACATAAATATAATTATTGTTTATTTTTTTATCCATTTACAAAAAACAAAGTGAGTGACCCCAAACATCCATCCAAAGTCATTCAGACCCATCTTCAGCATAAAGAACAAGAAGTCCTAGAAGTGATGGTCTGGCCCCCACAGAGCCCTGATCTGGGATTATATGAAGAGACAGAAGCCTACATCCACAGAAGATCTGTGGTTAGTTCTCCAAGATGTCTGGAACAACCACCAGCCCAGTTCCTTCAACCAATGTGTACAAGTGCACCTAGAAAAACTGAAGCTGTTTTGAACACAAAAGGTGGTCACACCAAATACTGATTTAATTTATTTCTCTTTTGTTCATTCACTACTTTTTGTTAAGTGATGAAAATAAATGATAATCATACCCTTTACAATGTTGCAGCTAATATTCCTAATCTCTTCATGTTTATTTTCTAAACTCATGTTTGGTTGAATTCCAGTTTAGAAATGAGTCATTTCACACTCCTAAGTCCACCCTGTGCTCGTCCTTCACTGAGTTCGATCTCTCTGCTGAGCTGGCACTACCACAACAATGTTTGGGCAACCAGGAGTCCTTGCTTGAGGCACACATGCCCTCAACAGTGGCTCGTTAGTTCATAGCTCAATAGTGCTCTCACAGATTCAGGTCAAAACCCTTCTCTGATGCAACAATACACTAATGGATATGGCCCCGAGTGTCCCAGCCACTGAAAGTAGTCAGTAGCCTTTTATTTTTGTCATCTGGTTGCGCTGCTTTTCTGGTAAAACCACACATGCTCACAAACTTCCACTTGTGGTTCTTTATGTCTCCTTTTATCACACTTCCATGGAGAGTATTTACACACATGCACCTGTTGTGGCTCTCAGTTTTAATTAATCAGGAGGAGGAGCCTCGTTGTTTAGAAGGAGCCAGTCAGTCCCAGCTATGTTAAACCCCACACACCCAAAAAATCCTAATATCCACAATCATCCTCCTGACTGCATAGAGTCCAACATCATCACAACACTTCACCAGAGGCAGCTTTTTATTTTATTTTTTAACAGTGATGTCCTTCTAGCAGTAGAGGGAGGAAATGGGTTGGAAGTGGTCAGTGTAATGCTTTTAGTCCACTCCTCTCTCAGCGCTGACAACAAACAACACAGAGTCATTAACAGCCTCCCGGAGAGCGTCACACACCCGGGACGGTGCCATTATTTTGATTTTCAGGCTAAAATAGAAAAACTGTTTCATTATTTATGTTTTTTTTTCTGTTTTTCATAAAAACTATGAATGATCATTTGTAAAAGTTTGCGCTATTGTCTTGTGGCTTCCTGGGGAATGGCTGGAATTGTGTTAATCTCATGCTGGAAGGAATACACAAGGGAGCAGGTTTCCATTTGACGTCGACCTGTCTTTTTCACTGGAAAAAAAAGAAATGAAAAGGCAAAACTGTAACAAGGAAGGGTCTGTGGAATCAAAAGAGGTCAGCTGTTTAGCGGAACTCAACAGCGCGTGAAAGTCAGAGAGAAAAATGAATTTGCTTGGCATGGGAATGGGAGAGGTGGTTCGGATAAGAGTTACACAATTTGAAAAACCGGAGGAGATGGAGGAAGGAGGGAAATGAGGGTAAATCAAGGAAGAGACAGCAGGGAGGCAAGATGCATGATGATGACTAAAATAGGGAGGATGAAACAGGGGACCGTGGTGACATCAGACAGATAGGGCTGAGCTGAAAGAAAGAGCAGAGTGAAAAAGGAGCAAAGAATGTGGCGCTAAATGAAGAGAACATCACAAAACTATGTTTTAGAAGATGCAGGAGTAACGTCTCCATTGTGAACCAGAGCTTTGAAGGCTTCAGGACAAATTGTGGGGAGGAAAAAAAATGAATGCGCTCCCCAGAGTGGGGAGCAATGGGTTACCATAGAAACGGCCCTGACGTCAGAGCGTACATTATGTGATTACTCATAGAGTCTGTTAAGGAGCCAATAAAACAGGAGACCATTACTCTCCCTCACACACACACACACACAAAGATGGCCAGAGCTCGGGTTTCACGTATACTTCAATATGTGAACATACTCTAAAAGTACAAGCTGAAACTTATAAGCACATGTCTCGTGTGTGTGTGTGTGTGTGTGTGATACACTTTTTTACGATACACTTTTTTACAATCAAGCTCATTAAAAAAAAATCCCATTTTGACTCAAACTTCTGATTTGGACCGGAGGACATGCCTGTTGAGAGGTTGCTCAATAAGCTCAGTCTGAATCTCCAAAAGCGTTCGTTCTGCGAGCAGAAATCTGGTTCTTCAACTTCGAGCCAGCAGGAGCCCAAAGACTACCTCATCAGCACAGACCCAACCACAATATCACCCACAAAATCTGCATGTTCTGCATTCCACACACTCTGACCCGTGTCTGACAAAATCCATCAAACACTGACATGTGCACTTGTGCGTCACCACACACACACACACACACACTCACACACACGTGCACATTTCCTCTCGCCATCTCCCACACATTCTCCTGAGGGAGTTAAAACACTGTTAGGGCTGATAAGGATCCAGGCAAACAGAGTGGATAAACAGTCATTGTGGTAATTAAGAAGCACTGACCTATCAGAGGAGAGGATGCACAGACAAATATGTGATCCAGACTCCATTACAAAGGCCGTATACATTCCCAGTGCAGAGACCATTAGGTGAGTCCAGACACATGGGCAAGAGCTCAACAATCTGGAGAGGGCGGACCTTCTTTTGTTTTGAACTGAGTCACTGGAAACAATAAAAGCATGGACTTAATGAACTCTCATTTTAAGCTGTCCTTTCATGCCGGTGGTAAAACTTACTTCTGTATTTTACGCTGATACCATGACAGGCTGTTTGAATATGTTTGCCACTTCCTGTTTTCATTAGTTTCATTGTATTTAAATAGTTGTAGTCCGATTAGCCTTTAAACAGTCTTGGTTATTATTTCTTCCAGGTTCACACACATCTGTGTCTCATCTGTAACAGCACACCTGTCTTCAGTCAGTAATCACACTTGCCAGCACGTTAACTCCTATTTTTATTGTTCCAGCTTTTTTCTATATTAAAGTGTTGTGGTCTTTATCCTCCATCTGAGTCCAACTAGGGGTGAAACTTAGAATATGGTGCAAAAGTTCATACTGAACCACCAGACTGAGAGACCATCTAAAGGCTCAGGGATCCTTTGCAGGTGTTCTGGATTCACCAGCTGATTAGAGTGTGACACTTTGAGTCTAGAACATTGAACCTTTTCACAATATTCTAATTGTCTGAGATGTTGAATGTGGGGTTTTCATCAGCTGTAGCCATAATCATCACAAATAGAACTAATACAGGCTTGAAAAATCTGGCTTTGCACAGAATGAGTCTATAAATGAACTTTTGCACCATATTCTAATTTTTCGAGTTCCACTTGTACATCAAGTCACCGTTTGTAGTGATTGATCCAACTACCACTTCTTTTATCCAGGTTGAGTCAGGTGAGGTGATCAAACTTCCTGAATGAGCTCAAGAGGAGAGGAACCAATCAGATCACAGCAATGATTTTTTACATGACCGGAACAAGGAATCCCGTTCCAATAAAAGATTCAAACTAATTTGTGTGCAGCATATAAAGACTAAAGTAAAAATCAAACGTTGCTGTGCATTGAGATCCACGGGTGTGCCAGGTTAGTATTTAAGAATAAATACATGATGGCTTCAGATGAGAGACTCCAAGAGCTGAAATGCTGAACTCATCCCATTTGAACACGACATCACATGCATGAGCGTCATTAGTCCACATCTGTATTTTTAACTGTCTTTAATGTTCGTGACGCAAGTTCAGTTATTGCATTTTGGACAATTGCTCCATGTCACTGCTCTGCCACAAATGTGACTGAGCTCTGGTGAAAATCTGATATACTATACTCTGCATCATCACTAATGCGATTACAGTGATACCACCTCTGAGATGATCCGATTAGAAGCGTACGAGTCCGGTAGCCCTCTCTGCTTCTGCACATCCCACTGAATGTGCCTTACTTGTGCACTGATTAGTGAGCACATATGTGTACATCCATGCATTACAGTGAAAACGTATGTGCTTGTAGATGTGTGTGTGTGTGTGTGTGTGTGTGTGTGTGTGTGTGTGTGTGTGTGTGTGTGTGTGTGTGTGTGTGTGTGTGTGTGTGTGTGTGTGTGTGTGTGTGTGTGTGTGTGTGTGTGAGTGAGAGAGAGAGTACAAGCTGCAGTCCATCTGGCAGGTCAGTGAACTTAATGAGTCTGGTATTCATGTAGCATGCACAGTAACATCCGCAGCCTGAGGCACCGACCAGGTGCTGTGTGTGTGTGCTGTGTGTTCATCTACATGAACACACAGAAGATTGTGTCTTAAAAACATCACCACACACACACACACACACACACACACACACACACACACTCCCTTTAAAAACTCACTCTCAGATGACTAACTTAGAAACGAAGAAAGTTCTTTATACAAATTCAAAGATTGGGACGCTCCCATTACAATAACCCCACCCCCTGAGAGTTCTCACCGAGCCAATCAGCGCTGAGCAGCAAACGTCACACACAGCGATGCTCAGTTTCTCATAAACAACAAAGATGGCGTCTGAAGCGGCGTTCGCTGCGGCTCTTTCCTCTGTTCTAAATGACTTGGACGTGTCTTTAAAACCACAACAAGAATTATTGCTGAAAGCCTTTCTTCTAAAGAAAGATGTTTGCGCTGTGCTACCCACAGACATATATATGTAGACGCCTCGTGGACCAGCGCTGCCGTAGTGGCCGGCCGCCATCTTAGGTGGGTCTCCATTCGCCCCCAGTGCATTCATTTCTACTGAGGAAGGTGCTCACCCAGCTAAAACACATTTTATCATGGTGTCACCTTTACTTGCACTAATGGAGCAACAAGTAAAAAAAGCTGGGGTTAACTGTAGTGCAGCTCGGCGTGAACAGTGAGAGGGAGATTGTTAGCAGTGCTCCTTTGACGCCATCTTTGACTGCAGCTAAAAAACTACAGCGTCGCGTGATAAGTCGTCATTTCTGCCTTTTTTCGGATTGTTTTTTTTTTTTTAGCTGGCTAGTCCCGCCCCTCATGGTGCTCGCTGCCTCTGAGTTTCCAGACTCTTTCCCTGTGTAGAATAGACAGAGGGGAGGTCTGGCAGGCCAGGCTAGCCATCTAGATGTCTTGCTGAGTGGGTAACTCTACCGTTCTTATACATCTTAGCTATCTCTATGGAAGCAATGTGATGTAGTTAGTGTATTTTCTTTTGAATGAAAGGGAAACATATCCATTCATGCATATTCTAAACCGCCTCATCCTCACAGCCTGGACGGGTCTCTAGTCCATCACAGAGACACACAACCTTTCACTCACTCACACCTAGGGACAATAAGAGTCTCCATTTAACATGAAAGGAAAGTGTTTGACCCGTGGAACAGAACTGGAGTAGATGGAGAAGAAACAAACCTATTTTGGGTAAAACTCCTTGCGTAAAATATTTCTGCATGCAGGTAATTGTGTTTCTATTGTTCCAAAGCTTAAAGTGATGATAAATTACTGTGCTTTTAGAAAACACTTGAAGTTATCCCTCCTTTTCAGAACTGCACAGCATCTCAGCAGGGAGCCAATAGGCAACTGCATCTGCTGATACTAGTGAGTGTTTACTCTGTCACACATTCATGCATGATCGTCAGACTTCCTTAAATGATGTGCCCAACCCTTCAGAGTGTATGGTTTTAGAAACTTTAGAGTATGATGGGCATCTAAAAAAGGAGTGATAGTCTAGATTTACATTTCCAGCTCATAGTACAGCAGGCTGCTGCAACTTGCAGCTGACTCCTGCAGACATGATCAAATTATGCAGTGCACTAATGCAAAGAAATAAAATCTGCAAGGAGCATTAATAAACTTTTATAAGTGTGTGTGTGTGTGTGTGATCAAAAATGATCAAAAATAGTTGAAAAGAAGGGAAACTGACAATCACATAAAGGGGGGGAAAGTTCTGCTGCTGTTTGGACAAACGTTGTTGAGGGGAAGTAAAAAGGGAAGTAAACTAACAGCTAGTGAAGGGAGGAGAAGAAGGAGGGAGAGCGCAGATTATTGACTTAACGGTAGAATCAAAGCTGTCAGGGGCTTCAGAGACGCTGTTTGTGTTGTTTGGACTGGGCCTTCTAGAGCGTGCCATGTGATGATGGAAATCTTACACTCACTCAAAACAAGCCCACTGATCTTTTCATCCAGCTGCCCTTGAGTCCGTCCGAACATTCCACCAGGGCAGACATGAATGGGTGCTTTTTATTTTTACGGCCCCAGCCTCCTTTATCTGAGGACATGATGTATTTGTTCATGTATCAGTGTAAAATTAAACAGGGCTTATCTTTAAAAACATTGTTACGCATCAGACCTGATGACGAAACTCCTTGGTGAGTTTAAAATGATTTGGCTCTGAGACACACCAATCTTCACCATCGCTGACATTTAAAAAGACTTCGCAGACTCCAGAGGTGCTGCAGTGTTTGATTTTTGACTAAAAGAGGAAAAAAGCTGATCAAATACTTTGTAAAATGAGAAAATTCCTCCCTAAAAGAAATAATAACGATGAAGAAGACTAAGCTCTTCAGGATTAGCTGTTTTTTTTGTAGTAACTAACACGTGGAATTAATGAAGATGAACTCAAACTATGGATATTGAGGCAAAGAGGTAACTCATTTCTTCATAATAATAATTCCTTAAAATCATTACAACATTGGTCTGATATAGTGAACGTTAAAGAGCAGGTTCACTGAGAAACCATTTTTTACATTTTATTTTTGAAAATGCTCGGTACAACCCTGACAGATCTACGTCACACTGTCACTTACATTCATGGACTCACCCATCTTGACTCACGACGGGGAAGGCTGTAGTTGGTTTAGCATCCAGGAATCAGCAGAGAACGTCTGGACTAGTAGAAGCTAACCGTTAGCGTTAGCAACTCCACCACACAGCAGAACTCCTCCAGGCTTGTGTTATTTGTGGAGATAAAACATCAACGTTGCAGAGCAAACAGAGTCAGTGGTAGAGCCAATCAGAGGTGAGATGTCCAAATATCAGGAAATAAGACTCCAGATCCTGATCTGAAGCTACTTTCTTCTCCAGATGACTTCTACGTCCTCAAACAGGCACACCAGAGCTTTTACACGACTTACAAGGCATTCATTCCTACTAGGAACCACTGCAAATGTATTAAAAATATGAGTAAAGTTGATCTTTAATGTCAACTTTAAATTAACATGAGTTTTGGAGAACTTTGATTATTTCAAATAGGTAGGATCTAATGGTGCTTACACACTAGCATCGGCTCTACCCGGCCTAGTCTGGGCAGCCAACTTACACTTCTGCACTGGAGTTGTGCGTGCTGATGACTATTTATTATTGTATGCAACACACTGAAACCTGACATTAAAAGCTTCTACCTGCACCACAGTGTGGCCCGTTTTCATTCACATGATGAAAATGAAACCGGAGGATAAAAACTTAATTTGAGAGAAAAGTGGTGCTTAATCTCATAAAACGTCCATATTTAGACCTTTGTTCTGAATGCACGCCTGTATCCTTTGTGCCAATATGGATTTTCTCTTGTTTAAGGTTTATTCATCATCATTGTTTATACAAAATTTTGCTTCTTTATCTGCTGTTTGCTATAGAGACCTCAGCCTCTTGCCTTAAAACTTGCTTTTTGTTTGATGCTGGACATGCAGTATGCAGCGGGTTCATAAAAATCTCCTTTTTTTTTCAGAGCAGCTGCTTGTTGCTGCTAGAAACCAAAATGGTAAAGCTGCAGGCCAGAAAACCAAAACTATGAGTTAATTTATGCTAAAGCGCTCCGTAACTGAGACGGACTGCAGAGTCAGGGAATTATTCTCTGTGGCTTCCAACTGTGGCTGTGAGTGATGCCTACAAGTGATCATGTGATCCACTCATTATTAATATACATAGGTATTTAACTTTATTTAAAAAGGAAAAGACAGCAGAAAGCGGTGGTGCTGTTTAGAACGTAAACTGAAAATCCAATTTTTAAGCAATGGTGCAAAAACGTTATCATTAGCTATCAAACTAGTGGACTTAGCTGAAATCCAAAACTATAATAGCAAAAAGAATGATGGAGCAAGCAAAAAGATGAGCATCCACCTTACACAACAAGAGTAATGGATCTGAGAGACATGCTGTTGAATCAGTTTCAGACCCCTTTCTACCCCTCTGAGACCTGTTAGGAGAAAACCAGCAAGATGTGACCTGAATGAACCACTAACAGCCTCCCGTTCATCATGCTCTCTACCTCCTCTGCCAACTCACAGCAGACAACCACATCAGTTCACGCCTGCGTACAACCGCAAACCCAAATGAGCCCCTGCTGAAGTTCCTGTGTCGTTAATTCATCTTTTGTGGGCATTTTAATGGAAAATAAAAACGCAAATGAGAGTGTGCATACAGAATAGGTGTGTGTGTGCGTGAGCGTGCAGGCTCATCTGTGTAACATCTGCTCAACCAGCCCAAGGCTCCTCTCCTCTTGAGAAGTGGGTCACGTTTCCAGATGACGTCAAAAGTCCTTCTGCCTCTCCAGTCTTTGGCGCTTTGCCAAAACCACCACATGCTTACAATGGAAATCCTCTCACTGAAGTCGTGATGAGTCTCCAGTCAAATCAAAGTTCCCGAATGTTAATTCTGAAGTGGGTCTGACTACGGCAGCAAGAGAAAAGCTGAAGAATTGATTATTCATGAAGGGAAACAAAAATAGCCCCAAATGGATTTTCAGTTTCAGGAAGTCAGAAAGGAGAAACAATACAGGTCGGGATCATCGCCGCTATAGTATATTAACCTCTTTGATAATAAACCTTTGTCACTACCGAAGAACAGATCAGAGAAATACATTCAAAACATTTATTGTTCAGAATGACTTTGTGTCCACAGAATGAAAGATGAATGAAAAGACAAGGTTAAACATCTAAAGAATCGGAGAGAAAAGGTGTGTCTGAGGTAGCTAATAAAGTCAAAATAGTACAAAATATTTTTCACCAATCAGAAAAGTCCCAAAATGTCTGTAAAACTCAGATATTGGTGACAACAATTTACAAATTTTACAAATAACTATTAATCTAAAGTCGCCTAAAACAGTACCGCAACATTTCTGTGAGGCACGTTTTTAAAGCAAAATTTAAAAAAAACTCAAAATCTACTATTTGCATCCAGGGTAGTTAAATAATAGCATTATTTTCTTTCTTCTTTTTTTATATTAAATTTATGTAATTTTCCTATTTTTGCTCCATATTATTCCTTTTATCTGACATAAAGAGAACGTGAGAAAACAGAAAGACACAAAACATGGAAACACTGGAGAAAAGAGCAAGAAAAATATAATCAGGTTATTAATAATAACAATACATTAATTGATCAATAAAATATAAACTTTGAAGTAGCTCAACTTTTTGATAAAAGCCAAAAAACAAAATTTTGAGCACCATATGCTAATTAATACTGGCAGCAGGTTAGTCATAGCCAATTCTGTGTTGCTGATGGTTTTAGTCACCAAGCTGAAGCAAGAAGAACAGCCTCTGATAATGTGTGCAAGCCTCTATGTTGCACCACCAGGCAGGTGGAAATGCAGAAACACAAAAATCCCCAACTAGGAGAAATATTAAAGCAAGTGTGTCCATGCTAATAGCCGCTGTTCCATCAGATTTATAGTAAGTAATCTATATTCAAAACAAGTACGAGAGCAAAAACATGAAACAGGCATTAGACCCGAATCATTATAGGAGCTAAAAATAGCCGTCATTAGGGTGAACATGACAAATGAAATTAGAATGACATTATAATAGCTTAGCTCAGCTCAGCTATTTTCTGCAACATATAGAGTTTGTTGCATTGACACTTTTGTGTTTCATTAATCAGCGTTTGTATGAGTAAAGGGCAAATGCAAGAATTAATGACAGTCTTTTTCTTTATGCTTGCTGAGCGTGTGTGTGTGTGTGTGTGTGTGTGTGTGTGTGTGTGTTGAGTTAGAAGAGGGTTAAATACTTAAAGAGGTCCTGAGAAACCATTTTTTACATTGCAAAGCAGAGTCAGTAGTAAAGTCACGTTGCCAATCCAAAATAAGATTCCAAATCCTGTCGTCTAGTTTCTCCTCTGGCTGAATTCTTCGTACTGAGACAGGTGCACCGGAGCTTTTATTCCCCAGATCTCAACTTACAAGGCATTCACTCCTACTAGAGACCACTGCAAATGTATTAAAAAATGACTGAATGACTTCTTTAAGGAAAACAAAACAAAACAAATCAGGATGAATCAGTTTTTAACTAAAGTCCCCCCCATCCCAGTTTAAAGTTGTATGCACCAGCGGGGGCACTGCTGCACACCTTTCCTGTGCTAACGATCCTAGCAACATAAAATGCTGCTCCTAACCTGGTGTACACGGCTCAGTATAACTAAATTATTATTTGCAGCTTCATAACAATCATTACTGGTTCGCATTAATAAATGGAACGTCCCTGCAAACCCCCAAATTCTACAGACCATCATTCGAACAGATCTGCAGATATAACACTCCGTGTTTAATAATTTAAAGTGAATGTGAAAACGCAGCCACTGACCCAAATTCTAAGACTCGTGCCATTACGAAGGGCGAAATAACCTGACTGACAGACAGATGTACAGACAGATTTTTTTTCTTCGCTAGCATATTTGGAGAGTAAAACATAGCACTGAGTAGGGAACAGCAGAAGCCTTGTTAGCTGCAGAGACAGACACGGAGAGGCAGCCAGGCAGCGGGCTGGGGGGACAGGAAGGGCTCACCAGGCAGAAGTTACAATAACACATTTCCCTGCTTCACGCCATCGAGCTGAAAAGTCAGGCAGCCTGCTGAGTAAACCACTTAACACCTAGAATTACAGGATTTTGTTTTGGAGCTAAATTATTTATACATCCCTTTATGCCATTACCCTTTTCAAAAAGTAAAAAGTGTTTCTCCAGAAAAATGTATTGATGCATGCAATGTTTTTATGCTTGTGCTTTATGTTTCTGGAAGTTGTTTACTCACAGTCTGTGCACTTTTGACAGACTTAGCATTCCCCCGCTCATTTCTATGATACCCGTGTTTAGGATCAAATGGAAAGAACTCGTTCTTTTGGATAACTTTGGAAACCTTCAGCAGGAAGACGTTAGGTGCAGATTAAAGGTGCAGATCTGCAGAAAACATCTCGAAGATTCAGCAGAATATAAAATTCTAATTAGTAAAACTTGCCTTAAAAAGGAAACCAGCAGTTGACAATGAATCCTAACTTCAGCACAACCAGAAGTATCAGGGAATGTTTTCATCCCCATCCACTTCCTATTCTCCCATCAGACCACCTCCTTCCCAGTCATGGTCCTTCTTTACTCCTGTAAATTTGTCTCATTCAGAAACACATGAATGCAACTTCAAGCCCTGTTGATATTCTCCCAACTGCTTTGCAATTTAAGGTTTTTGACTAAATTGGCCCATGCTTTGTGAATTTGATTGATCTATCCCTCTAATCCGGCTGCGTACCCTCCTTTTTAGAACATGCTGCATCCTTGAAAAACCCAGTTTGGACTCCTCTAAGCCTAAAAATTACAGACCCATTTCTAAATTGCTGTTTATCTCTAAAATGTTAGAAAAAGTTGTGGCCGATCAACTGATTACTTTTCTGGAACTTCACAACAGTTTTGATAAATTTCAATCTGGTTTCCGTAAAAATCATTCAACAGAAACAGCCTTGCTTAAAGTTTCCAGTGACATCATGATGGCTGCAGACAATGAGGAATTTACAGTCTTATTGGATCTTTCTGCAGCTTTTGACTCTGTTGATCACAGCACCTTAATTAACAGACTTTGTGACTCGGTGGGAATCTCTGGAACTGTTCTAGATTGGTTCAGATCATACCTTCTGTATAAACCAAATCATGTCAGATTCTACCAATCTGTTCTTTGGAGTACCCCAAGGCTCTGTTTTAGGTCCACTCCTATTTTTACTATATATACACCCTCTTGGTCAGATAATTGATGCTTTTCACAATGTCTCCTATCACCTATATGCAGATGACATTCAGTTATACTGCTCCTTTAAGGATTCTGAGTTCTATAAACTGGCTGAACTACTATTTATTTTATTTGATTTATTCTTTATTTAACCAGGAAGGTTCCATTGAGATTAAAAACCTCATTTTCAAGGGAGTCCTGGCCAGCGCCTATCAGGGATCACTAGCTGGCTAGAAGATAACTTCCTTCAGTTAAACTCTGAAAAGACTGAATGTCTGATCATTGCCCCTGAGACCATGGCTCCTCCAATCAGTCAACAAATTCTGCCGTCAAGTCAAACTTGAGGAATTTTGATGTTGTTTCTGACCAATCAATTTCTTGAAGACCACTCCAAAAGAGTTCAAAATTGTTTTTATCATTTGCTGAGGTCCTTTGAACTTAATTCCCATCTGCAAAACTGTTTTTACCATTCTGTTGTTGGCTCTGTTATTCATTCTGCTCTGGTTTGTTGGGGTGCAGGCAGCTCTGACGAGATAGGAAGAGAATGAATAAGCTAGTGTTAAAAAGTACATCATCACCTGTGAAACCGCCGTAGCCGAGGTACAACAGAAAATAAAACACAGACCTTTTTTGGATACACACTGCCTTCATTCTCCTCGCTTGTTATCATGTAAACTGCAAAAATCATGATTTCATGACCTCCCGGGATCTCAGCTGCTTGGAACGCTTTTGCTGCCGTTTCGCGTCTGAAACGCTCCCAGTGGGAAGGGACGCGCCACTGAGGTCGTGAGTATAATGTGTCTATTATATTACGCTCCACTTATGAATTCAATGGAAAGGCTGTGTAAGGATCAATGTCCTGATGAGATCAATCAGTGATGTAAAAACCTGAATAAATGTATTCAGATTTTCTAGGCTTTGTCATTGAGAATATTATGAATAATTTGTCTGGATATTATTTTACTGGGTGAGGATTTCACCTTTATTACGAAACGACTCTGAAAGTCCTCTACTGGATGTTTTTTATGTAACCTGTCACGCTGTTTATTAACTCGCTCACATGTTCAGCAGATAGTTGTCATTACAAGGACACTTTTTTCATGTTGTCTAAACAGTTTTTCTAGATTTAGGATTGTGCAACCACCTTAAACAGGCTAAACCGAAGTTATGATTCAGTCTTTTTTTGCTTGTAACAAGTCAGACTGGTCACAGAAATTCCTATTTTAACCACCTTTATTCAATCTAGATTAGTCATTCTTGGTTGGGACTAAATAAACCTGGGCTGGTGTTGCGTGTTTGAAAGGAAGAAACAAAGAGAAATCAGTACTATTGGGTATACTTTATTGGCTATGAACTCAGATTTAGTCATAAAATGATCCTGAATATAATCGGTGAAAACAGCTAACAATGAGGTTAAATCAGATCCCTGATCTGTGAACGACATCTTTACCAGAAGATGATATTTGGTCAAATCAGGCTCAACTAATAATATGTAGCCAAGAATATTTTCATTTAATCAACTTTTTCTCTCCAAAAAACAAAATTTTAGATCCAGATGTTTCACATTTAGATATTAAACTAATATTCTCCCCTGACTTTGATGCATAACAAATATTTTAATAATTAGCTGAAATGAAAGTAATGTTTGCTAATATAATGTTGGTAAATGTAGCAGAAATCAAAGCAAATATCCTTTTGGGTTTAAAAACCTAAACCAGATGCAGAAAGGGAACTTAATGCTGAATGATCAACGTAATTAAATATCGTCATTAGACTGTCTGGTTGAAAACAGCCAGGCAGTGGATGACTAACCACACTCATCCATCACTGAAGTTATCCTCCCGTGTCGTGCTGTTGTAATATATTATCAATTAATAGCTGACAATGCTTAGATTTATTAGACAGATGGAGTCAGAAGGGTTCAAAATGTTCAGGATGTTCCCGCTTGTCAGATAAATTATAGCAGCGGTGGTAAAAGCGGCTGCCGCTCGCTCTGTTCTAACACAGACACAATGGCCACGCAGGACCAGAGGGAGCAACTGAACTTCCTCTCTGAACCCAAACACAGATGAGAGGCCATGAGATCAATTTCTGGGACAGTGCAGTCCCAAACGTGCAAACTGGAAGAAGGGAAGTTGTTTCTTCCATGTTTTTAACACTTTCTGCACCAGAGGACTGACTTTCCAGTTTCTCTCTCGTTCTCACAAGCATTTCAGCGGACACGTCCCGGGACGGCGAGAGCGTGTCTGTTCATTCAACAGAGGCCAGCTGCACACCTGGTGACAGCACAGGATGATGGTGTTGGCTCGGGTCACGGTTTACAGGGGGAGGGCTGCATGAATGGGGCCCAAAGGCTTGTCCTTCAAGCTACCGCTCAACCTGCACATTCCATTTCATGCAGCGGTGGGGCAGGCGCAGGAATGCCTCTTCATGTAAGGGATCACTGTATTAAAGGTGGGCTCAGTATGATTGAAAGGCCCTTCAGTTGACATGTGGATGCCTGAGGTGCAACGTTCAGCTCTTCTTAATGATCTGATGCCATATCTCATCAATCTGCAAATCATCTCAGGAGTTCATCACACTGATTCAGTGTTGCACACACATTTAAAAGGTATGCATCTACTGGAATTTATGCAGAAACCAAGTCTAATGTTATACATTTGGAAATATTTGAGCAGGTTTTTAATGTGACAAGTATTCAAACTGTTGTAAAAATCAGTAAGTTATTATTAATAAAGGTGTCAACCTATTCTGGTACATCATGTTCTCCTCATGACTGAGAAGGATCAGTAACAGTCTGCTCTTGCTCGGCCCTGGGGGTAACCAGTGGCAAATCCACAAAACTTCAGACGCTAAAAAACTGACATAATTAAAAATGAACGAATATGAGTTAACATAGTTCAAATAGCATGAGAAAGATGTAAACATTGTAAATAAAACTTGTTTTAAATTTTAAAAGATTCATTTGTCTGCCGCTACTTGGTCTAGAGATGTCTTCAAACCCGACAGTCAGTCCACAGCTCTTGATGTGAGCCAGCAGTCATTTCTCTATTCATATATTTTTACACAACTTTTGTGCATAAAAAACTTAATATCCATCCATCCATCCATCCATTTTCGTCCACTTATCAGGAGTCAGGTCACATGGGCAGCAGCCTAAGCAGGGAGGCCCAGACTTCCCTCTCCCCAGCCACCTGGGCCGGCTCCTCCAGGGGCATCCCAAGGCATTCCCTGGTCAGCCGAAAAACATCCAGTGTGTCCTGGGTCTTCCTTTGGGTCTCCTTCCGGTTGGACATGCCCGGAAAACCTCACCAGGGAGGCGTATATGAGGCATCCTAACCAGATGCCTGAGCTTTGCCTTCCGGCTCAGCTCTCGCTTCACCACGACAGACCGGGACAACGCCCGCATCACTGCAGATGCAGCACCAATCCGCCTGTCGATCTCCCGATCTTTCCCTCACTTGTGAACAAGACCCCGAGATACTTAACATAACTTAATATCAACCACATCTAAAATTTAGAAAAATGAGTGAATGCTTGAAAGCGCTTGACTTAGTAAGTGTGTAAACATGTAGAATTCACATCACTCACAAATGTGCACAAGTCTTTAACCAAAGATAGTTTATGAGAATATCGTTTGAACAATTAAACTATTAATATTTTCAATTTCGTTGTGTGCGTACATGATGACAATAAAGTTATTTTCTAATTTGAATAAAGCTCTCTTTTTGTCATTTTGTTGCTCCCTTCTACTCATCCAGACCCAATAAACAACATAACAACAGTTCAGATTTCCACAACACTGTATAGTGTTTATTTGGGTGAGTTTGTTTGGCTGATCGCCTCTAAATAAACTCTGTAAAGTTTAGCATAAAAGGCAGCCTGCTTCTTTGTGTTTAATGGTAGAAAAAAAGCTAATAATTTAGTCGGTTTGTTCATTTTTGCCATAATTTGTCATAACTAGCTGAGAGGGACTGCCAGTACATAATGGCTCTGGGAGGTGGAGACATTTAATATAACTCTCTAAGTATGCAGGAAGAAACTTAAACATTTAAGTTTTAGCAGAAATAATGAGATATTTCCTTTAGACTCTTTGTGAAAGCTGCCCATTATTTTCTTTTCTCTTTCATTTCACAGGTTGCTGCATTTTCCTACCATTTGTTTTCTTATCTCATCAGAATAAAACAGATTACTGTTGTTATTTAAACATTTGCTCTGCTATTAAGAGCCCTCTTTGGGAAAATAGTTACTCTTAATTTGGAGTTAACATTTCAGTTTCACACACTGACTTTTTGTCTTGGCGTCACAATTCAAATTTCTTACCCAAAAAGTAAATCTTCATCAAAACCTAACAGCAGCAAAGTCACTTATTCCATCTGAGCTTAGGCTTTTCTTCAGGGAAAATAGCTTAAAAATCCTGTTTTTACCTCTGACATACATTCATAACTGTATTTTTTCCTGATGCTAATTTAAACTCTTTAACTGGGCAGTATCTCAAACTATAGTTGATTTTTATGAAGTGGGTTTTTATCCATTGTAGATAGCTCCATCAACAACCTCAGTTTGGAGAAGCAGAGATTAGATGTGACAGACTGACGGGCTAAGGTCACATAGGGGCTAAAACCAACGTAGATTACTGTTATCATAAATCAGCTCCGATCTGTGAAAAGAAACCACGTGAGCACATTATTATAAATCTTATTACGCAGCTTTTCCAGCAGAAAAAATATATTCTGTCCAGACCTGCTGGTTGCAACAACCGTGCTGCAGCTAGCTGTTTCTGCAGCAACAAAAAAACTCTAATAATTAAATATAAAGTTAATGTTATAAATAAAATAGCATTTGCATTATATGCCGTACAATAATAGCAGTACTCCACCTTGGCCCTGGTTCTTCTGATGAATTTATATAAAGTGTTTAATAGAAAAATGAAAACATCTCAGTGAATGGACCCGTGCTGCACAACAAGGAACACATTTGTTTTGATCGTTTAGCATCATTCATGAGTTGCTCACCTTGTTGTTCGTCCATATAACAGTTAATGGTGGGCCGAGTATCGACCTGATGAACTTTTAACCAGCCACAACTTTTACCGTGAAAACATAAGCCAGCCTGTTTTCAGGAGGGTTATAACAGGAAAAGAGACTAACCTGATATCAAGTGAAAACCTGAGTAACACATTTCCCCGATTCCACAACAGGGAGCAAAATAAAGTGCAGCGTGTAATCGACTCTTAAACTAACACACGTATCCAACACGTACTGCTCAGCCTGAGTGAGCGCCAGCTACTAGGAAGCTGAGGTGTTAATACATGGGAAGGGTGTCAGGATTGTGCATGACTAGCACTTTTAGCGGCGTAAGGTTTTGTCTGTGGTTTTGAGGCCCTCCGTGTTTCTCGGAGCAGATTCAACCTCTCTGGCTGTAGCAGCTGGCAGCCATCAAGCTGCACACACACACACACACACACACACACACACACACACACACACACACACACACACACAGAAAGAGACAAACTGCCACAATTTCCATGGTAATCAGTGGGGAACTAGAAAGCAGTAATGCCAAGAGAAGGGAAGGGAGGAGAGGATAAAGGGGTATTCAGTTTAGTCCCTGGCCTCTGGTTCGGTGGGCTTAGATGATCCGAGATGCAGGAAAACAATATGAGCTACTCTTGTTTCTGAAAATGAAGGTAATAAAAGAATTGGACGCAGATGGGTGAGCCGTGTAATGCAGAGTTTAAAAGATATTTCTGCTTTATTACAGATTTGATCTTATTTTCTGAACAGCAGCAGAAACTCAACTGCTCCAAAATCTCTTCGATATTTTTGAATTGAAGACAAACATGAGTGCCATTACCTAAACAGATCATTGCAATGATAGACTGAAAATAAAGATATCGGTCTTCTTTTAACCCAACTAACCTCACAAAACCTCCCAGGAGTTCAGCCTCATTCTGCTGTAGCCCATTTCCCTCTTGGCTGCAACTGAACGACATTTACACGGAGGTTTCCAGAATGTCTTCAAACACCTGCGAGAGTCCTCCACATCCTTTTGTAAATCTCAGGGTTTCATTCTGAACATGTTCTGAGCCAACTTTTCAATAAAAATCATCTTGAGTTTAATTTCCATAAGTGAGGGAAGTGAGACAACTATGGGAGGAGCTGGCAAACAAATCATGGAGAAGTTTCTAAACAGTCTCAAATCTGTCTCAACATGGCCTCTAAAGAAATTTGATCATGTTCAATGATCAAATTTTCCTTTTTTCGTTATAGCCTATCAGGTAGCTTAACACTAGAATCATTACTTACTCCCAACCAATCAAAAACCCAGACATGCTCCGTCACCAAGCCCTCCCCTCTCAGATCTAAATGGAGACAATGTGACTTTAAGAAGATGCTGCAGCGAGAAGAGACATAGGAAATTGTCCCGAAAAAGGTTACAGTAGTTCACCATTATGGCAAAATTTTAGTCTGACAAAAAAAGGTTTTTGCAAAATTTCAAGAGAATCGGTTAAAAAAACCAAGTCACACACACTGGTGTGTGGTGAAATTTGTTCTCTGCATTTGATCCATCCCCGTGGGGAGCGGTGAGCTGCAGACACGGCCGCGCTCGGGAACTATTTGGTGGTTTAACCCCCCCAGTCCAACCCCTTAATGCTGAGGGTCAAGCAGGAATGCATCAGGTCCCATTTTTAAAGTCTTTGGTGTTTGAACCCTGTCCCAGAGCAGACACTCATACCACTAGGCCACTGAGCTGGTAGCACAACCAACTGGTTTTATCATAAGGTAGTGACATAAAATGGCCAGGGCTGCACTTATAATATATTTTCTACATTTTTTATAGTTATCAATAATGATTGATATCGATCAATATAATTATTTGTATCAATATGTTTTTTTTCCATATTGTCCAGCCCTACTCAGGGTCATTAAACGCATCATGAGTATGTCTTGAAGCTTTTCAATTTGCAAATAAAATGAAGGTAAACTGCTAAGAAATCAGGACACAATTAAGTCACTTTGACTAAATTGCAACAAAAGAAATTCTCAAAAATCTTTGCAATCACGTTATACGCGCCACGTGATCTGAACAAAATGTTTTGCAAAAGTGTGATTCTGACTGAAAATGAGCATATTTTCTCTCCATCTCGTGTCTCTAACTAGTTGCCTGTGAGCTTCTGTCCTAACAAAAACCTAGCACGGCAAGGCCAGCGCGGCAGATGTAGCACACAAACACACTGAAAGTTACAAAGCTGTATCAGTGAAAGCAAGACTTTCAGGGGGGGTAAGAGTAAGCCTGCTGTTTTGCTTGGATGATAAACAAAACCTTAAATGACCTACTTTCATTCCAACTCTAATTCCTCCACCGCTCGCCTCCTCCTCGCATACGCACAGCTGATGCACCAGGGCTGGACGGGGATTCAACATGTGAAGCTGAGCATTAAATCATAACACATAAAATGCGACGCTTGTATCTTTTCCATCTTTTTCTCTTGTTTTTAAGTTCACATGATGCTTTTAGTGGGATTTTTTTCTAATCCACATTTGTGCCCAGTCTAAAAAAGTAAAAAAAACATCAAATCCCATGAGGCAGTGTGTTTAGAATACAAACAAGCAGTTAAGAATGAGAGTGTGCGGCGGTAAATCACTGGCCTCCAGGCTATCAACAACTTCCATCCAAAATACAATTCAATCACGGACGGGGCTGCAAAAAATAGAAAAGGAGGAAGCGTTTACAACAGAAATGGTAATTGCATTTGGATCCCATTCCACAGGAAGTCATTACTGTAGATTTCAAGAATATCTTTGTCGTCCGAGTTAAGGAAGAATTTCCTCCTTTGGTTGTGATAATATTTGTGTCGGTGTCAATGAGAGGACAGAGAGCAAAGTGAAAGCAGTGGAATTTATGTCAGTGGAAGGGAGTGGCGTCGGTTACTCCACGCAGAAAACCATCCGAGGAGCATCTCACTCCCACTTGCTGCCTAATCAGTTCTGTTGCCGCTCTGCAGCTCAGGTAGGTTTCATTAAAAAAAGAGAGAGAGAGAAATACTCGCTCTATTGCTGGAAACGCAGCAGACTGCTTTTCCCCGCTTGTGAGGGGAGAAAGTTCTGTGACAGCGCTGATGTCTGCAGCAGGAGAGAATCAAATTTCCTTTCATGCTGCGAAAAGCGATCCACACCACAATTCCACACTCCGTCCTCCGGTTCAATACCCCAAGCTGCAACGCACAAAACTTCTTCTAAACCTGAGAAGAAGACATATCCTGCAGGAACCCCCTCTAACTGCTATTGTATCCGTTGATAATTGCTTTGTTGAAGTTTTGCAATAATATACAACTATTTAGAAAGCTGATGAATGCTGGCAAGGCAAAAGCAATAAAAACGAGAGAAAATGAGTGTTTATCAAAGCTACAGTTTCCAGAATGAAGCACGGGTTTGGAGAATTGTACTGCAAACTTTGTGAGGATGGAGTTTCTCTTTGCTCTGTTTATCTGATTTTATTATACAGTAACCATCTATTTGAAGGATCTCTTTTTATAGGAAAAGTTCTCAAGAATAAAACAAAATATCAAATACAATCCTCCGTCTAACTCTTTCTGTGTCTACTAACACTTCAGATGCAGTAAAAGTTACAAAACACATCCTCTTTATGCTTCTGCTTTAAAATATAACAGTGCAAACGGTTAGCATCAACCAAGTTTCTGTTGAATCTGTTATTTTTTCACCCAAGCAGAATCACTTCTTCACTTTCTGTCACTCTAACACCTTTCCTGTTCCCATCCCCATGTGGCGACTGCATTGTGGGCCCCAAAAAGCGTGCCTGACCCCCCTTAGGGAAACCAGAACCCAGTGTGAGTGAGGTGATGACTAGTGTGGATCAGCATGGGCTTGTTTACACTCTGCAGACCACACAGACAAGACACGGTCAGGACAGCATATGTATGCCATGTGTGCGTTTCAATTACAGGCAGGCCGTAGCTGGTCCACCGCTTTAAGGAGACACATGAAAGGGATCAGTCAGGCTTTTGTCGTGGAAACTCTAATACGTTCCTCGCGTTTTACACACAGTACAGTCAGAGCGCGGCAGTCTGCGTGTGCCACAACAAAACGCTTTAACTGAAATCATCAAAGAAACAGAAGTGGAGAGCAGTAGATGGAAACGTCTTAAAGGATTTTCATCTTTGTTAGTTTGGTCTGGTAGTTCCATCCTGCTCAGTTTTAACGGAGGGAAAACAAAAGACATGTAAACGAATCTGTTTCAGTGCAGGGAGCTGGTTTTGATTCCCTTACAGGGATTTTTCAGCCATATTGAAGAATAAATAATTACTATCAGACTTGTCAAAGGCTGAAAGAGTTTGCATCCTGCAGTACTGGTAAGCTAGCGGCTAGAAAACACAACAAAGACCAAATTTCTGCCATCTAAAAATAGGATCAGTCTCCTCCAATTCACGAAAAAGTTTACCTTTTTAATGCTTAACTCCGCTGTCAGATTACCATTACAATGTTGTTTCAGCACAAATATGAAGGTGTTACATGTTGTATCTGCTAGAGATGCTGGTAAAAAACCACAACAGTACACTTTGGTCTGGGCTGCACTTCAACAAGCCATTAGCTCATCAGTCCAGTAAGACCTAAACTCTGTTTCTCCCAACTAAGGCTGATCTGAAGCTAGCTAAAACTGATTAGATGATTACTGCAGAAACATACTTGAAAAATGGCCAATGGACATTTATTATGAAACTCAAGGTAAAGATGTTAATGCTGTTTAGTGTTTATAGAAAATAATCTGTTCATCTGTTTATCGTCTTCCTGCCACTGCTGCAGGAGTAAAAATAAATGTCACATTATTTTAGCTTCTAGTCAAATGCTGACCACACATTACGAGACTATGTGAAACTCATCAGAGCCCTTTTTATGCAACAAGACCTAAAGAACGCTGTGGACACACACTCCATCATTTCTCCAGGGTGAAATAAGCTGCCATTGATAAATATATAAGCACACTTTGCCAATCCATCACTCCAACAAGGCAACTACGGGTAAGAATAAATGAGCTGTTGCATCAAATCCTCAAAAGAAAAGGATAAATACTAATTTCTGTATCACTCAGAGAAACACAAACAAGTGCAGAGCGGATCAGAGGACTGGGAGCATCCTTCAGACTCTCTTCTCCAGAGCTTTGATCAATCCAGAAGTTTGTTTCCCATTCACACGCTCAGCTTGCTCATTGATTGAGTTGATAGAAGTTTGTCTGAAGGCTGCCTCTGCCTCTCGCTGTCCTCTGATAGATCAGTGTCAGTGGTTTGAACGATGCAGTACAGTTAAAAACAGAGAAGCTCTGGGGAAAACGTCTGACATAGTTAATTAGGGATAGGATGAATCACTGACATATTCTCAGCTTTTCTTTCTCATCAGCAGCTGAAGAACGGTTTCAAAAATAGCACGCCATTAGCAACAACAATGCTACACTTGGTCACCAGTTCTTTAATGATAAATGAGAGATGGATCGCAGCATGAAAACGGATCTAAAGCGTGCAACATTTTCTTTGATTTAAAAAAAAGTTGTACAAGAGCTTAAGCCTGTGACGAATGTGCCTGATGTGACAGGATGCAATACTTTTTATGGAAAAAGATGAAAATACTGAGTGAGATTCTACCAGAAGGAAGGACTGGAAAAATATAAAAGGGTAAAAAATAAATTAAAAAAAAGACAATGAAAGTGGCTCAGTTAAATAAATAGTTAAAAGATTGCATCTAATAATAAAAATCAATGATAGAGTAATAATAGTATGGCTGTTGGGACATGTCTAATTTTATACTCCTTTATTTCTACTTTTTATAATAATTATTATTATTCTACTTTCTTATTCCTGATACATTATTAGTGTTTTGTTTTTTGCTGTATCCTGTGGGACGAGTTGCTGACGTCTCCATGAAAGTCCACAAAAATGTAATGATGAAAATAAATGTAAAAATATAAACTTTTTTTCGTTTTAGTGTGCAGCTCAAAGCTTAAACTCACAAGAAGAAGAAAATAATGCAGAAACCAGAAGCTGATGAGACTTAAACTCCTTACCTGGTCCCTCTGGATGCATGGCAGGGAGGTCCGCCGGTGGGGCTTACTGTGGGACTGACTGTGTGCCATGTCTGAGGCTATAACCAAACTGGACCTCCTGCGCCTTTTAAATACAGGAATCTCTTCCCTGGCTCCAGTCACGGGGGTGCAGCCCTCCTTGTGCGTCCCTTGTTTGGGAAGGAGCTTGTCAGCATACCTCGCCAGCAGGATGCCCAGCACTCCAAGCAGGTAGGCTGCGTACGGTCTCCAAGTGGCCCGCACTTTGTGCAGCGAAAGCAGCGACAAGGTCCGGACCAAGTTGATGAAAACGATCACCGAGATGCCCTGGTTCATACGCACTACCATGAGTGCGCAGGCGGCCACGCAAATCAGCACGAGCGCGGCCGCGGTGGTGACTGAAAACAGCTGCGCATCCGTCCCGTCCAGGAGAGAGCACGCGGCGACTTCACCCAGGTGGCACAAGGTCAGCAGGGAGAGGGCGGTCTGGACCAGAACCCCGCAGTGGATCAAGTACACACCGAGCCAAAAGAAGGCACAAACCAGTGTGAACAGCGGCGAAAACGCACTCCAGCAAGTTTGGAGCAGCTCGGCGGCGCAGCCTGAAACAAAGTGAAGGGGGGACGATGAGAGCGGGAGCGCGCTGCTGCTGCTGCTGCTGCTGCTGGACTCAGCTCTCCACTCTGCACATCTTAGCAGCAAGGCGGAAACAACAGAGAGCGACCCCACACACACCGCGCTCAGGACGCTCTGGGAGCTCCAGAGTTTTGTAAACATTTGCTTCACCCACGTTTCATAGCCTCGGTCACGGCGCTGTGGGACGACACATGTTTTCACATAACCGTTACGATTCGGTGCGCTGCTGTGGCGCTTTTCACACGCGCCGCTCTGCGCACCGGTGCTCTGAGCCTCTGCAGACATCGCCATCATCACTCATGGCAGATATGAAGTATGAGGAAGTCTATAACGCATCCATACTAGCGTGGCTCTGGGACAGGACATGAGTTAGAGACAAAAAACAACACAAGTTCTGGTGCGCATTTTGAAGGAAAAAAAGTGGAGCGAATACGCACATATGCGTCTCCATTTACGCATGGAGATGTGCTGCCAGGGAGTGTGTTGTTTTTCCAGGTGCGGGATGCAGAACTACTGGCCCAGAACGCATAAAAAGGAGCCCGGATGACAGAGAGAACCCTTGTGCAGATCTAGGACACTACTGCATGCGCGCGACGTCCCGCTCCGCTTCGCCCTCAGAGCCGCGCCGACTCATTCACTTCTCTGCTTTGTTGCTCCGCCACGGCCCGGTCCGTGCAGCGGAAGCGCTGTTTGCAAAACATCTGCCCAGTAGTTGTGTAGAATTCAGCCAGAGGCGAGCTGTGCGTCCACTCCTCCCGTTTCTGCTGAAATCTCCTCCGTTACTTCAGAGGGAACGCGCGGCGAAGAGGGTTTATCCAGACCCAGGGTCCGCCTGGTTGTTGGTCGGCGTTTTCAGGAGTGAAACCAGAGTGTTTGTCACCATCCCTCCAACCAGCCGTGAGTCTAGACGGCTCTTTCACACCCCCAGTTCCTGCTGCACACAGGGAGCAGCTGTGAAACCCCCAAATCCTCCTCAGCCAACCCTGCAGGAGCAGATCCGACTGAGGTTTAGTTTTAGGTTTTTTATTTTGCAGTTTAAAAAAATGCAAATTACAATTTCTTAATGGAAAATGGTTTTTTTAATCAAACTGGCCAGTTGTGGAAAATCATTTGACCCTAAAACCTGGGTGTAACGTCCCAAAGACACGGAGGTTGTTATAACCGGAGGAATTTAGCCCCAGTCATCTTTGCACTTTTGTTTTAAGTCAGTAGCATTGGAGGGTTTGCCATCATGAACAGCCTTTCCAAGGTCAGAGGTCAGATAGGTCCCTTCAGCATTGTCTGACAGAGTTCATGGTTGCAGGTCATCCAGGTCCTGCAGCAGCATAACACCAGTGTCTGACTCTTATGGTGCTCTTTTTAGGAAATATTGTCAGTCAGATGCAAAAGGAAACAGTGTTTCAGAAAGTTCCTCTTTTGCTTCAACAGAATATTTTGAGAAATTTTGAGGATCATCAAGATGTTTTTGGTGAATATGATGCAGGTTTTTGTGTGTTATCTTTGGGCAGTAGCTGTTTTGCCTCAGAACTCTCCCACATGGTCACTTTTGCCACACGTGTCTCTAAACATGAACCAAGTGAGACCTTCTACATGTTGTAGTTATGTCTTGAGTCTGTCAGTAATCAGGTAGGTGTGGCTAGAAAATAAACTCGGTTAATTCATGATATAAAGCCATACTATGCAACATTTTCATATTTTAAATCATTTTCTTGAGCCATATGTGCTAAAATTGTCACATTCTGTCTCGTCCCAACAGTTTCTATTCAGTCTTGTGTTCATGTTAATTGGTCCCACCTGCCTCTCGTTACCCGAATCACTGAAGCCCCCAGCTCCTCTTGTAAACCCTGTCAGTCCTGTCTTTAGTGTGCTCAGTTCATTTATTAAAGACTTTAAACTCCTCAGCAGCCTGCTTGTCTCTTCTCACCTGCATTTGGATTCTCACCTCCAAACCGTGAAAAAAATGATCCTTTTACAGAAATGTCACTTAGACCCCCACCGCTCTCTGTGGCCAGAATACTGCACTTGCATCTTCAGAGTGCCGGTCTGGTCTGTTGGACTTAGTAAAGTGGAGCTGACATGCCTGGTGCTGCAGTCTGCTTCCAGCATGTTTTAGATCATGAACACAGCTGATTTGTTTGATTTAGTGATGAACCGCTCCTGTAGACACTAATGAAGGCTGAGGAGACATTTCAGCAGTTAGATTAAGGTGTTAAAAAGATGAACGCACAGCGAGGAGATAAGTTTCACTTTTGGTTCTACTAAATGGACACTAGGGGGTGCTAAAAGCAAGCCAACACTGCCAAATGTGCCTTTAAGAGGAGCAATAATTTTTCTCAACCAGCCAGATTGGTTTCCTTTCTTACCTTTATAATGAAATCATACACTTTAAAAATTAACTTTTGACATTTACTTAAAAAATTTGAGGCAACATTTTTACACTCAAAAATACTGAGTAGTTTGGAGACCAGTCTAATCTCACCAGTTGAATGACTAAAGCTTAAACTAATTAAATTACAATAACATAAAAAATGGAAGACATTTAACTGAAACTAGATAAATTGCATTTCTTGCAGAAATACGTTTGAATGCTTTGTTGCTGAATACGATAGCTGAAACAGCTGAATTGAAGCTAAAACTAAGCTTAATTGTCAAAATGTGCTGAATGTATTTGAAGTTTTAGGAGCAAAAATTGCTAAAAAGTTTTAAAAAGCCCAAAAAGTAAGTAGAGAATAGAGGAAAAAAATCCGAACCAGCAGAAAACTGAAATCTCTAAACATAGTTTAAAAAACTGAGTAGCTAAAATGTTTAAACAGCTCATATTTGAGTATAAGTAGTTAAATTTTCACAATTAGTTGAATTGTGAAATTAGCAGGATATGCTGAATTTTGAAACTGATAGCTGAGTAGCTGAACTGAAATAAGCAGTTTTCTGCTGCGAACATTTAGCGTAATTGTAAAAATGAGCTGAAAAGATTGAAAGATTTAGGAGCAAAAAATCACTAACAAGTGTATTAAAGCCAAATAAGTAAGTGGAGAAAAGAGAAAATAAATCTAAACATCAGAAAACTGAAATCTCAGTACACAGTTTAAAAAACTGGACAGCTGAAATGTTTAAACAGCTGGTATTTGAGTAGGAATAGTTTAATAGTTACA
>SSNS01000176.1:828962-864516 GCA_006937985.1 Aphyosemion australe | reverse complement strand
AGGAGAAATATTTTAAAACCTTTCCAAACTAGTTAACGCTACGACCACAATTTTTGGAGTACGTCCATAAATTATAGCTCAAAACGGAGGAAAATCCGTCAGCTTTCATCCAGCGCAAGTCTCATTTCCCTCGGTTCTACGGTTCTCTCAGGACACGGCCTGAAGTCGAGCAAAGTCTGTTTTTGGCCCTATTCTTTTGAATGGGGGGAGGAGGAGACGTTCCTGAACTTTCCAAAATCGTACCTCAAGTTTAACCTGTGATTATAGAAAAACCGTAAAAGATATCAAGAAGCAGAGTCATTCGAGAATAGTTTAACTTGTTCTGGGTTTGTTAAAAGTTGAATGAAGTCTCTAAGTTGAAGTATGTTGAAGTAGTTAAAGTTCAAAGAGCTGAATGGATTTAGTGAAAAATCTGAAGATTTGAAGGATTTCCCATTCATTTCAATGGGCTGAAAAATCGCAGAAAAAGCTGAATATCTCGGAAACGGTTGAAGATATCAATACCAAAAGTCATTCCCGGAATGACCTGAACGAGCTGAATGGTTTGATACCAAACTTGTTGAAATAGCTGAAAAATTGTTGAAGAAGAAGCGGTCCAAAAAAGTGTACGGAAGCAGAATAATAAGAAGAAGAAGAAGAAGAAGAATAATAAAGAGAAACAGGAAAACAATAGTTTGAATGCATACTGCATTCAAACTAATTATGAGTAAAAAATAATATGTTACATGAAAACCACAGATAACACTGAAATGCTTGTTAGACGTAAATGAAATCAAGATCTTCATTTCATTTAAAATTTGTTCCTTTTACCTAATTTTTTGAGCAGCTTAATTCAAATTTGGCTTGAAATGTGAACTTTATTTTATTCTAGTTAACACTTACCTATATGTAGGTGTGTGTTTTATAATACAAGTTAAAAATGACCACATGTTCAAAGTGAAACATTTATTTTTTATCAACTTGCAAAAACTCCAAACAACAAAACACTAAAGAGAAAAGCGCCTTTTCCCCTTTAGCCCAATGCCTGTCGGCTAAATGACAAACCAGGAGGGCAAACGCAAAAGTGGTGATTATAAAACAAACTTAACAAAACAATGAAAAAGACTCATGGTTCTATCATATAGGGAATTAAACATCATAACACAAAAACAAGCTTAGCCCCTCCCTCAGGCTAATGGCCGGTATAAAAGCATCTTTCAGGTTTTGGTTATTATTTAAATTATCTGCTTTGCTTCTTTTGACATTTGAGATTTTGTTGGTCTAAAATTACTTTTTTACATTGGAAATGTCCTCATATCAAGGCAATACATTAATAAACCTTTTAATGGAGATCCATTTAAAGAGTAAGTCACCCCCAAATCAACTTTCTTAGCTGATAACCTGTATAGATGAGTGTCTAATGGTGCTGTAGACATGTGTGGTCATTATTTTGGCATTTTAGTGCATCTTAATTAAAATTTTATAATTCAGACTAAAACCATCATTATTGCGCCCTCTTCAGGTTAAAACTCTGCACTACACTGAATTTGAATCAGCCATTGCTAATGGCTAAGAGGTACCCAGTGATGTTTCCTGTACCGTACTACGTAGCTGCACTGCACTGGACTGCAGCCTAGTCTCGGCCACGCCTCCAGCTGGCGTGGTCACTCACAAGCCGATATGAAATGATACAGATCAGAGCCACTCGTCTCCTTAGAAAAATGTTTTCTCGGTCCTCCAGACGGTGCTTTCTTTAGGTACATTTTTCAGACAGGAAATGTGGGTGGAGGAAGACTCTGGTAGGGGGTGACTGACTCTTTATGAAGTCCCAGTATGTGATGTGGTCATCTACGACACACAAGTGATTTTTCAGAGTCTGAACCTTGACTGAAGGTTTTGCAGGATCCAGCTCCAGGACCTAAAAGCAATATTTGAGATTCTTGCGGTAGCTCAGATCCAAAGCATTCCAACAAATAGCAACAGGCTCTGCTGAGATCCCCCAAAATTCCCATATCCAGCATGTTTTAGTTGTTTTCCTTCTCCATCACTCCTGCATTTATCAGTCCTGATTAACAGGCTTCTGCAGAGCTTGGTGACCTGATGAACAGGTGATTCAGCCACTGAATCAGGTGTGCTGGAGCAGGGAAACAACTAAAACAGGATGGATAGGAGAGAGCTGTTTTTTTTTCTGAAGATAAAAAAAATATTGATTTAAATAATTATTGATTTTTGTCAAGTATAAATACCTACTTCTCAAAAAAGTTGATTCAATTTAAACAACATATTAAGCACATGTAAAAAAGGTATTCTGTGAACCAAATACTGAAGTTTTTCACTGAAATAAATGTAAATAAAAACTGTAATTTAATGCAAAAACACATGTTACATTTTTTGACGTGTATTTCAAAATATCCAACTCAAATAATTACTTCAGTGATATTCAGATTGTATCAAGGTCATATTTATAGTGATATTTACTAAGCCTCATTCATTCAGGTAACAAACATTAAAACATTAAAGTGTAACAAATACAAATAAAGAATACAATGGCAAATCATTTTACAGCAGTGTTTATTTATCTGATATATTTTTATATCAAGAGCACAAAAAAGCTGTAATTTATTGACTAATATTTTGAAATATTTTTGGAGGATAAATTAAGTGCATCAAACACATTTTCAATTAGGTTTTTGACCTGGCTGTGTTCCTTTTGGATGGTTTCCAGTTTCCAAACATGATGCATTCATGTTTAACTCAGAACAAATGTGTAGATGCAAACAAAAGAAAGTTTGCATAGAAAACACTTTATGTGCAAATTTGTTTTCCAGTGAAAAATCCCAGAAAGGTCCTGCAGGTTGCCTCGTTGATGATCACTGATGATGGTGTGAGTCACAGTGGGAGGTTTACATGAATGTTTTATCACAGCAGATCCTCTGAGTGCATTAGTACATGTAATGCACATGTGTGTGTTTCTCCAGATATCTGTGTAATGCTCTTTTGGGATTAAATCTTCCTATAATAAAGTGGATCTATGTACCAAATTTAATCTCATTTAAATAGAAAAAACACCAATATGGAAAACACATTTTCAAATCTAAAACTTCTTCAACATCTGGTCGTCCTGCAAAATAAAATCTGTCTTTAAGGCGTGTTTTCTCCCATCCAACGCACCTGCTTTTATATACGACAGCAGCTGTGGTGTGAACATATTTAGAGGTCTTTCTTTTTTGTCATATTTCATTATTTCAGATCAGTAACCACATCTCAGTTTCAGAATAAAATAATCTGAGTAAATACAAAATGCTGTTTTCAATGTTGATGACGATGATTTAATGTAGCCTATTAGGTAAAAGATTTATCCAGACCAACGTGGTCCTATGTGAAAAAGTATTTGACCCCTTGTTAAATAATACATTTAACTGTGATTAACATTAGTTGGAGATCTTCATGAAGTAGGCTAAAAGAGCTCAAAAATCTACACATCATAGATCGTTCTAAAGAAACTGTAGAACAAAGCAGTCCTGAACATCTAAAGCATTAGGCAGCATAGACCTCACTTGGTCAGAGCTAAGGTCAGATTTACCAACTACTAATTTACCAAAAAAACAGCATTAATGGGAGAGTTTCAAGACCAAAACCTCTGCTGGTTAACAAGCACCAAAAGGCCCATCTTGATGATCCCCAAGGCTTTAAGGAGAATATTTTGTAGAATGAGACTAAAGTGGAACTTTCTGTAAGCTGTGCTTCCGTTATATCTGGGCAATGTTAACTCTGCATTTCAGAAATCACACCAACACTAAAGCATGGTGGCGGAAGTAGGATGGTCTTGGGTTGCTTGGCTAATTCAGGAAATGGGCCATTAGCTGTGAATTTTGGTTTCTTGTTGGAAACGCTAGAGGAAAATATCTGACCTTTGACCTTAAACAGGTCATTCATTATGGAAAACCATCAAACTCTCCAATGTGGCCAAAATAAAACGACTCATCAAAGAAGTGTGTGACAAAATTCCTCCACAGAAATGTGAGAGACTCGTTTCCAGTTGTGGATACCAGACAAAATAAGATGTAGTGATATATTTTTGGTGAGGTTTTCCAGGCTCATCCAATCAGGAGGTGACCTAAAGGAAAACCCAGGACACGCTGGAGGGACTATGTCTCTCGTCTGGCCTGGGAGCATCTTGGGATTCCCCTGGAGGAGCTGGCCCAAGTAGCTGGGAGAGGGAAGTCTGGGCTACTCTGCTTAGGCTGCTGCCCCCGTGACCCGACTCCGGATTAGTGGAGGATAATGGATGGATGGATGGATGGATGGATGGATGGATGGATGGATGGATGGATGGATGGATGGATGGATGGATGGATGGATGGATGGATGGATGGATGGATGGATGGATGGATGGATGGATGGATCTTCACTAAAATATTTGATTTCAGGTGAAATTAAACTTTCTGTTGATCCATTATCCCAGTTGTAGCTACTAGCATGCATAAATAATTCCTCTCACTATCTGAAGTTTGAGACAATCCCGTCTCATTGGAAAAATCATCTCAACGTTTTTTCATGTTACTTTTTAAAAATGAAAATAAAACATACAGGGTCTTTCTGAGTCTCCTAATACTTTTGCCCTTACAGGTGTTTCAACCAGTTGTTATGATTAGGGTGCCATTACTTCTTTACTCAGGGCCAGGTTGGTTTGGACAACGTTTATCCTTAATGACTGAAAAACACAATTAGAAAACTGTATTTTTTATGGTTATTTTAGTCTGATATTGAAATTTGTTTATTGATCTAAAAAAACAACAACAACAAGGAATCTGCAGAGGGCGGGTCAATACTTTTCACAGCACTGTGTCCTTCATTCTTCTGTATCTGTGCATCAGACTGACACCAGGTCAGCGTGAGTCTACGGGACACTGCATATCCCTTGTCAGCTGCGATTAGAGAGAAGCAGCGGAGAAGAAAACCCACTAACAGAGAGCAATGGGAGCAAAGGGGGGAGGCCAGGTCCCGTCCGTCACCTGCAGCACAGTGCATCACTGAGGACAGCTGCTAGCTCTAAAAGCAACCTGAGATTTGTCACAGGCATTTTTCTTTCACCTTATCAGAGCCCAGAGGTAACTTTTTCTTGGGAGAGTTGAAACAATGTTCCTTTATCAGAGCTGTTTATTTTCTGGGTGACAGGAACAGAAACAATTCCTCCTCACAGGCTCAAGATAAGAGTCTGAGTCAGCCAGAAAGCAACGGCTCTGATGTTGTGACAACATTTATGCAAAAGGCGGTCCAGATAAATGACCTATATAGAGTTTGATTAGGTTATAGGCTGAACTTGAACGCTAAAACACTTTAAAATCTTTAGCTGGAACAAAATGTCTCAGCATCTCAGGACAAGCTCATTGTGAAATTGTCTTTCTCTCCACAAACAGGTCCAGAGGCCGTTCGGAATTACCCATAGGAATTTTTACAACTCGGGAATGCACATGTTACTGTCTTACCCTATTAGGCAAAACCAGGGTCCATTGTGAAACAGGAACCTTTTATGAGGAGCAATTCATCAGACATGTGGTTTTGATGTTGCACGGGTGTCAGATATGACCTTGCTCAGACCTACGCCAGCTTCTGTGAGGCAGTCACAGACCCGTCTCTAACAGACTGGTTCACTATTTATCATCCACTCCCTCCTTACATCTGATATTTAAAAAATAAATGATTCCCTGGTTCTGTTTTGATTTACACCTCAGGTAGCTGGGGTTAAGAACCACTTCAACGATCGTACATCAGACTACAACAACACCACTTTATCAGGGATGTATGGGAGTGAGATGCAAAGGGTGCATTGAGCCTTTAAAAGCTAAACGATGCAGCTGTGCGTCAGACGCAGTGTGACTTCGAGTTGAAATCACGCTCAGCGGGAGAAAAAAAGGAAAAGAGCGAACAACCAAATGGAGTGATGGAAACAAGTTTACATTGTGTTTGGCACATGAGTGCATAGAAGGAGATCCATCACAGAGTGTTTACCAGCCCTCATGGGCAGCGCTTGGCTTGTTGCCAAGTTTCCACTGAGGTGCTGAGGAGGAACATCCATCTCTACATGTGCACACACACACACACACACACACACACATACAAATGCCACCGCCATCATGTACACAGACTTGTGTACACAGTTGCAGAGCACGAGCCTTCTAGGCAGGGCATCTGAGGAATCAAAAAACACTTTTTTTTGGAAACATGCTGGTTGTTTTGCAAAAAGTGTGTCCTAAGACAGAATGTGGTTTATCATCAGCAATTTTAACATCTTCTGGATGCTTTAGGGTGTAAGTTGAATCACGTTAAACACGTTAAAGATCATGAAGATTTAAAAAAAAAGCAAAATTCTCTCTTTTAGGTGTTTCTTTCTGGTTTTGGTGAAAGTAAAGCTGCAGAAATAAAAGTGGCAAACCGACGAGTCAATTAGTGGAGAGAAAATCAGCCAAAATACATTTTAGAAATATTCAAAAGAGTCAATTCAATTTTATTTGTCAATTAAATGAATGCAACGACTGGTTATTACAGCTTATACAGTACTCTGATTACTTTTGTTTACTATAGACAAGGCAAAACTGTCTTTCTGTTTGTAAAACAAAAACCTGGTCACTCTTCTGCCGTCATGCAAATGAAATTTTACACCAAGACATTTGTGCATATGCATGACACACAATCTGAGGTGTAAGAAGACTTTTTGAGAGCGACTGCTTGGACTACTGCAGCAAATCCTCCCTGAACCGTTTACAGGTGGTTAAACCCTCAGAATGAATAAACTACCTGCGATAGCCAAAGATGAACACACACAAAAATTGTGATTATAATTTTTCTACCTTTAAATATATATTTAGCATTAAAAACAACAGTTAAAGTGAGATTGAGACACTTTAATCCAGGGGTCACCAACCTTTGTGAAGCTTAGCGCTACTTCATGGGTATTGAGCCACATCAAGGGCTACCAGGTTGATACAATAATGACCTTTGAGCTAGAACAGATCAGAGTTAAACTAAACTGCATGTATAATAAACATATTTTAATGTTTTTTTAAAGAAAAGTGTAATTTTAAAATCTATATTAATGCATTTTTGATTAAACAAGATGGCAGCAGATTTGGCGAACACGCCTGTTGGCACCTTATTGGCACCAGGTTGGTTAACCCTATATTCCATTGATTTTATGCAATACTTCCCGTCACCAGAGATGTTCACTTAGACTGAGTCATGGCTTCTATTCAACATAAAGTTCTTTATGCACATGTCATTCTATGATGGTAATCTGGCTAAATTATCTGCAGCGATAGTATAAAGATAGTGTCTTCATTGTGCACTCATAAGTGTAAAGCGTATGCACACCACCAGGACAAAGTTTTCCAAAGACAATGGGGCAGAATATTAAAAGCGATTCAAAGATGGGTACTTAATTCACTGGTGTGGGTGGGAGTGCTGTTGGCAAAAGGAAAAAGCTGAAACAGTGCCTCAGATGAATAATGCAACTGCAAAGGGTTGAGTGGGAACAGAGCCACGCATTACTGCATACAAAGAAAAGGGAGTTGGGCAAGTTGCAAGTGTAAATTCAAAATTTTTCAGATCAAAGTTTGCAGAGATGTGCTGCAGCTCATTCAGATCGTGTTTGGCAGCAGGCTGGCATGAGCAGGCATGTTGAACCTAAAGCATGACACACGTGCTAACCCAAGAAAACAATCTGCTTCTTTTTGTTCAAGTGCTACCTCATTTCCTAAGCATTTGCAAGTGATATTAAAAAAAATTGGTAGGTCATAGCTTGGCACACCAGGCAGCTCGGTGTAATTGGTCTGTGTTTGTTCAAGGCATGCCAGGAAAAACACCGATCATCCACCTTGTGTGAGAGTTGTCCAGCAAACAAAAGCCAGCTTTCATTCGGACATCTGGGCCACGTGAAAAACAGCCAAGAGAGCTGACTGCTTACTTTTAGTTTTTTTAATGTCACATTGCATGTTTTGCTAAATGTGAGGAATGCTTCTGGGAGTCGAGGCCCAAAAACATATCCTTAGACTTTATTCACTTGTCAGGGAAATAGGGGGTCACTGGTAAAGTGCTCCACGGCTACTTTCCAGTAAGAGAAATAGACTAGTGATGGAAGAACTTTTATGAATACAAATTCAAAAATATTTTTTAAAGACTGTAATCCTGTGATTCCCAAATTTTTCAGCTTCAGACCCTCAAAAAATCATGTAACCCCAGAAATCTTTCAATACAAACATGCTTAAAAAGCTAAATAATTCAGGGCATAAAGAAACATGTTTGATCCCGTAATCACTTATATCCACTTATGACAATTTAGTAGAGTTTGTGTAACAATTATGTTAAAATATTTTGATATTAATCATTTTTTGGCCATTTTTTTCAAGTGGTCTTAAACTTTTGATCAAGACAGTACCTTTGATGCCTGTCGTAGACTCATCTCATCAATCCAGTTATAGAAACTCATAGACGTCACATAAGGAATATTACATTTAAGGTGTTTTATGTGAAGGAAATAAATAAAGAATGATATTAAAATGTTGTAGCAACCAATTAATCTGAGACACTGTTTAGAAACAATATGGAGCCCATCACTCTCCTGAAGAAAGCATCAGCTGCCAGTCTTTTCTGGACTGCATGTCCCAGCAAGTTCCCCTAGAAGCCAGACAGTCCAATGCTCAGATTCATTTAAAATAACAAAAAAATGAAGAGCTACATCTCAGACTGTTCAGGCCTTAGCGTGTTAAATAATAAAGATAGTGTAAGTGCAATCATGAAAAAACAAAGAAAGGCTTGTTTGCAAGTGTAAAGTAAGAAAAAAAAATCCACTTTTCTTAAAAGAATACCTGGTGCAAAGTGGAAGTTTGGAAAAACCAACTAGAGGGCTTTTCTTTCTTCATTCACCCATATAAGGACAATTTAGAGTCACCATTTTACTTAATATGCATATTTTTGGTTTGTGTGAGAAAACTTTGCAGATGCAGAACGACTGCATCTGAGATGTGAACTTGCAACGGTCTTGCTGCAAGTCAAAAGTGTTACCAACCATGCTTCCCCTAAATTCAATTCACAAAATAAGACAAACATAATTATATAAAATTATATGTCTGGGTTTATGCCTCATGCAGTCATTCAATAATAAATGTTCAATTCCTGTCTAGACTCCCATAGGCTAAACAAAAAGTTGTACAGCTAGCTGATGCTATGTTGCTATGCTATATGGACTGACAAGATTTTAATTGATAATAGATCATTTTCACATAAGTAACTTTTTTATGTGAACAATTATCTATATTATTTACATTAATTATCTTTATATAATATTTTTATTATTTCAGAATTTACTGTATATTTACATCTAGAGTTTGAAACATCCAGTTAGTTTTTTGCAGCATGCATGTGACCTCCAAATGTTTTTTAAAATTAAAAGTTAGAGTCTATGAAGAATGGTCAGATTTCAGCTCAATAATCATCAGGGAACAGTGTGTTAAAGTGATAAGTCTTTAGTTATAACCCTCCAAATGGGCATCCCACAGGGCTCCATACTGGGACCTTTGCTTTTTAGTGGTTTTTAATAAATTACTTACCCTTAATATGCCCCAATGTCAGTTGCCAGAGCAGGTAGCGGGTATTTGGTCAGCCTATAGGCCTGAGGTGGGTCAAAGGTTTGTCAATGTGCTTTTCAGAAAACAAAATACAGAGCAAAGTTTCCAAATTTAGCTGCAAAACAAAAACATTCAGTCTTTAACATAATTTAAATGTCTTGGGTTGTTTCTTGGTCCACAGCTGAAGTTCAACAAACAGATTAAGAAAATTTCAAAAACAGTAAAAAGCAGTTTAAATTACTTGAAGTTAATCAGACATTAAATTCCAAATGAGGCTGCCCTTTTGTACATGCAAGCTATGATTTTCTCACATACAGTATATTATTCTGCATGGCAGTATGGGTTCCATAGATAACAGCTGCCATTGCAGGACTGTGGTGGTCAGCCTTCTCTTACAGGAGTGCTAAATTATGGAACTCATTACGAATCAAATTGAAGACCATATCTTGCAACTTTCAAATCAAGGGTTAAGTTTTGGCTGATAAAAATCAAAATTGTACATATTCGTAATTAACACCGTTTTTACGCGTGAATGAATGAATGTTGTAGTTTGGGTAGTGTAGGTGTGTCTTTGTTGTAATTTTTGTATTTTTATGTTTTCACCCATCCGGGCTTAACTCTAATCAGCTGCAATTAATTTGGATTGCACATAATATCCCTGTTAAATAAAGGATTTGAAATTGAAATTTGAATTTACTCACATTAGTTTGGCAAACATCTTTATCTTCTAAAAAGTAAATATGCTAGAGGAGAATGTGTCTAACTTAGCAAAACAGGAACTCAGATCCAGAGGAGCTAGAAGTTCATGCTGAGGGTCTTTCAAACAATCATAAGGCTAAAAACCAAAGGAACGTTTAGGGCACCACACTGAATCAGCAAACAGCTGTGGGTTTAAAATGAGTCAACTTTCCTCTTTTCTGACCAAATTCTACAAACTTCAGTAGACCTGCTTAAAAGTCACTTTTCCTTAACCACACATGGAAACCCTAATATGAGAGATAAAATATTAGGCATATGAAAAAGAACAAGTAAGCTGTCATCAAAACAAAAACAGACTAAAGTCTACAGCTTCCTCCAACGACAGCATTTTCTACAAGGCTTGACTTCATCTCCAGATTCTGACGCCTCCTCTCCCTTTCAGCTTCTTTGTAACTTTTATTCAGAACAGAGGCTTTTAAGCTGCCATGCATCCCCCGCTGTTTGTACCATTTATCCTGGTTGCCATCACAGAGCATGGCGCCGGCACAACTTATGCTGTTCTTGGAGCAAAGAATAAGAGGAAGTCATCCATAAAGTGTGTGATCCTTCAAGAGTGTGCAGGCAGATTTAGGCCTTCTTATACAAACTCTCATTCTGCACTTTTGTTCCCTCTTCAATCACTTCATTTTATGGGAAACACCAACATGGTTGATGCACTGAACAGAGCCTTTAATGGAAAGCCCCTTGTTGAGAATATAAAGCATCTCAGACATTTACTTCTTCCCTTTCAGCAATCAAAGAAAGGTTAAAACCCTTGTGAGGATGTGTGTGGATGAAAACAGACTTTAAAACGTCTTAATTTGTCTTCTATTTGGTCGTTTGACTTCATTTGATGTCTAAAGTATATTGATAAAAATGAGAAGCCTCACTAACAGCTTATGGTTGTCGTTTGATTAAACTCAAGCCTTTTAAACATCAGGAAAACCTCTTACATGATCCTGACCTCTCACGTGTTGAGTGCTTTATTCTCAGTCAGTAAATAAATTAGAGAAGAATGAAGTGATATGCATCCAATTCCAATAAAAAACTATTTAATGCTTCTTTTATAGTTTCAAATGTATTCTCTCTCACCGGCGTCGCAACCGGTGTCAGAATGGGGAAAGCTCCTGCTCCAGTTGTAAAGGGATGGAAAAGTATGTATGGCACCAAATTCCTCACAGTTCCGAAGTACCGCCAAAAGGATACTTCAAGGTCCATTGAACTCAAGTCTTCAAAGAAAGGCCTACACCAGGACGCTAGAGACAGTCCAGGTGAATGTCAAACCTCAGGTTAAGAAGGGAGCAATGTGGTTTTTACCCCAGTCATGGAACACTATTATATGGTGTAGAAGAACTTGACTGGCCTGCAGAAAGTCCTGAGTTCATTCCAATAGAACACCTTTGGGATGAAAGCGAGTGGAGAGTGTGAGCCAGGCCTTTTCATCCAACAGAGCCTGACCTCACAAATGTGCTTCTGGAAGAATGATCAAAACGTCCCATGAACACACTTCTGAACCTTGTGGAAAGCCCTCCCAGAAGACCTGGAGCTGTAGTAGCTGCAAAGGGTTCACCATAATAAAGCCCACAGATTAATAATGAGGCTTCAATAAAGTTTGTGTGTATAAAAGCAGATGTCCCAATACTTTGGGCAGTATAGTGCATATTCATAAAGAATGAAAACACATCTTTTATCAACTGACACTAGAATGACAAGAGGAAGCACAGAAGTTATGTCTAATTTAAAGGTTTCATTCACTAAGAAACCGTTTAATATTGTTCTTTTTTTTAAAGAGCAAGTTACCCCCCTACCAGAGTCTTGCTCCACCCAGCGGCGCTGTGACAATGACTGACAGCACCCCCACCCGCTCAGAGTATGAGTGCATATTAGCTGCATATTTTTATTGCTGCATCCTGACTCTTCATGACGTAACCAGTATGTTTTCTGCAGTATGAGCATCACCCGTCTCAAAGTGCAAACGGTGATAACACAAAAGCAAAAAGAAACATTTAATTGCCCTAAAATACCAAACACATGGTGGTGAATGAATCACTGTGCATCCTTCTGTTTTCCTACATTCATTTTCGTCATATTCACATGTAAAGTAATTTCCCCCACGTAAGGCAAACACGTAAAACTACTGGCAGTGTTTATCTGTTTCCATGGAAATGGACCCAAATAGAATATCATTAGCTGGTAGCGACTCAGCCAAAGCCTTTGACTGGATTATTACAGTATTAATGTTTTGCTTTGCTGGTCATACGAATATCTTCGGCGTTGTTTAGACAGAGATTTAGAGCCGCTACACATCAAGGACGCATGTTTAAGTCCCCATGAAAGCCTGGATTTCTTTTGCTCGATTCTAAAGCATCTAATTGCCCAAATGAAACTTTCCAATTAACAGATGTTTATACTGGTCTCCATCTCCTTTTGCGTTTCAGGTGAAAGAGGCTGGGTTTGTTTTCCATCAGGATTGTGTGTGCCCCAGGATACACTGAACAGTGCCCAGTGTCAGGAGTGTTTATACGAGCCTGGTGTGTGCACACACACCCTGTACCAACAGATCCAATATTCCCATTAAAGGCAAAGTGAGCTGAGATGTGTTCATTGTTGAAACATGCACTAAGCTGTGGTTTCAATAACATCAGGGTCAAATACAAAGATAGTGATGATGCATGTTAGCTAGAATCATGACATGTAGCGCTCCAGATAAGCTGATGAAGCCAGAAAAATAAAATCAGTCAAGTTTAACGTTTACTTTTGAGGAGATGCTTTTATGGTTTTGACTGTTTTCAAGTTGTGACTGGTTATTTGCAGGTAAACAGTCCTTGGGAAGGAAAAGCCTGGCTGAACCACAATGTCTCAACCTGTCACTTTAATAAAGGATAGCTTTTAAAATGGATCTGCATTCAAACACAGGGAACAGGAAGTCCTGGCCTGGACGCTCATTATTCATTACATGGATGTCTACTTAACGTTGGCAGCTCCAAAACTCTGATCTTTAACTCCAGAGGCATTGTTCGCAGACACTGGAGGATGGGTTCCCAGAATAAAACATATCAATGGCATTTTTTATCTTCTCTCTTTTATACATGATGTAGTTTGGATGGGAGATGCTGTGCTTCACTAAATATTTTCATCAAGGACAGTGAAAGTCCCCTGAATATATTATTGGCCTACAGAACCAGAATACATGGCACTTAGAATATAAGAGACTCTGATTGATTGCAGTCTTTAGCTGCACTGATATTATGATGATGACAAACATACATGTTCAATTGTTTTCCTGTTTCATTTTCAAAACACAAAAGAATAAAATCTGGTTATTTTAATACTTGTTGAACCCAAGATCCATAACTAATCTTTGTATCACTCTTTAAATGACACACGATCTGGTCAGGTATAGATATACGTAGGTAGCAGATGTTTTAAATATACATAGATAAAATTCTGCAGCCGTACCGGTCTGCCCGGGGATGTGCCTGACTTTAAATTGACTGCTACAAAAGCACATTGGCCATTTCCAATTTATAAAAAATACTGGCCAACCGGTATATCGGTCTATTCCTTGTTTCCAAACTCAACAAATTAACCCTAATCAGAAACTGCTTCACAAATAGGAAGCAAACAGAAAAGCACTAGCCTTCTGCAAGAATTCTTCTTAAGAAATAAAATAAAACTTTATAGGCGTGTTTCCATTGTAGGAACTTCAGGTAATTTGTGGGAGGGGGAAATTGACCCTGTTGTGTCTCCATACAAATTCAGCCCTTTCAGGAATTTGCACAGACGTCAGCATATCTTGACTGCTTCGGCAGTGAGTGATGTCACTGATCAGCGCCAAAAAGCATCCACAGTAACATTAAAAGTTTTATTCTGTCAAAGTACGATGATTTAATCCAGTCGGAGGACCGGGAGAGCTGCTGTGTGATGTAAAATGTGGCGTTCAATGACCAGATGAAGCGTTATGCTTTACGGCGCTCTGAGAGACAACACAGCCCTGTGAATTATGCTGGGGGGATTTCTGCTTTGCTTTCTGGTATTGGGAGTTTAATAATGATGATTTTAAAGCAGTGCTTTTTTGCTTGTGCAACCATTCTGCTTCACAAGCAATTTGTCTAATTTTACTAATGCTGGTTGTTTTGGACAAGGTCTGCTGATGTCATTTCCAATCAGAGTGAGTTAACCAAAAGTTCTGCTCAGCTACTCTACCAGGCCTTTTCAAGTACCTGCCCCTGTTCAGGTACTCCGCTGGTTCCTGAAAGGCCCAGTAAACGGCCCGATTGGCTGGTCGGTGAAATGGAGACATGCACATGACGGGAAGTTCAAGTAAAATTACCTTGAAGTTCCAAAAGTAGAAACATGCATGTTATTTAACAACCTTTTGTAATTACCCCATTATTTTTTACAAATGTTTAAATTTAAAATGTGTTTTTAGAACTCCCTTCTTTTGCAGTTTTAGTGCAGAGAACATGTGTTTTCTGTGTTACAAAATGTGGGTTTATGTGAATTATCTTATTCAGTACAATTCCCTATTTACATAGAGGACCTGGGGCCTGAACTTCTTACTGCAGCCAGCCATTAGGGGGAGTTCATTTGGTTTCAGCATCATTTTATTAGACTGGTTCTGGTTCTTCTTCCTGTGGACCGTATATGGTGTTTACAGAGTTATGAGTCTTTATTTCTGAATAACAAAGCTCCATGGTCATTAAAAATCACTGTCTTTTATGTGATATGACTTTACATCAGTGCAAACAAATTAACAACATCCACTCAACTGCAGGACTTTACTGTAAATAAATTAAGATTTTCTTCATTTTATTTTTCTTTGTAACATGTACTACAGTAAGAACAGACATGCATCAAATTTCCTCAGAATCCACATTGCTGAAACATTTCTTTGGATCTGCATTATGCGCATCTTATCTGTGGCTCAGCATTCAATAATTAAAAGGTTGAAATGGCAATTGTTTAAAAAATTAATCACCCTCCACCCTTTCTCCCAGCCTTGTAGACTTTTCCTGTTCCTCTTACTATCCTTCCTTCTTGATGCTGATGAGGCATCTGTCACAAAGACTTAAAGCAGTCCTAGACTTCAAAACCACATTTGTTGTTGTTGAATAAAGGCAGCTTAGGGTCAGTGTTGCTTTCGTCAGCGATGACGATGACTAAATGACTTTGTTGATGCCCCGTTTTCTCATAACGAAAACGAGATGCTACAAGCTAAAAGTAGCTCTTGGTGACTAAAACGTGACAAGATGTGCAAGAATCTTTGTTGATGAGACAAGCCTGGGTGAAAATGATGCTCAAAATGTAAATTTCTGCCTGTCTTACAAAAACTAAAAAGTAACTGCTGCTTCAGCTGCTGCTGCATTCTCCGGGTCTGCAGGACCCACCAGCATGCATTCTGCTCAACAGACCTGTGCGCTGAGGAGAGCACTTCCCTGTCACGAGAACGTGTGCCGCTAAACACAGTCGAGTGACCTTTGACCTACCTTTGAATATATTCGTAATATTAACATGTTTCTTATCTGTGTGTTTCCTGAAAATGTCATGATTTTGGGCAGATAAATTAAAGAAATTATGGTTTTTAATACACACACACACACGCACACACACAGATGTTGGCTGGACATGCCCTACCTTGTTCATCCACAAATCCCCACACCACAACCTGCCGGACACTCGCTTCATTCCTCGTTCATCTGCACTCTTATCGTGCGGACATCAGCTGTCCTGACTTTTTTTAATCAGCCAATCAACTTGGACCTCATTTAATATTCATGTCTTGGTCAAGTGAGCGGGTTAAACCAGTCTTTCTATTGTAGGGCTCCTAGGCCATTGTGAGCCCCAACAATGTTTTGTAGTCAGAGGCTCAAAGAACAGTTTCCACCTTTAACACAAAATGAGAAGTTGCATTCACTAACTAAACCTATTTAAAGAGTTATTGAAAAAAAAAATTTAGTCGGACTTTGGTACAATTATGTATCATTTTGGATTTAAAATGTTAAAGATCTGGTTTTAATATTTAAAATAATTATGAATCAAGTCAAACAAAAAGGTTCTTCTGTGCAGCAAAGAAATTAAAGTGAGAAAATGAAACTTCACCGAGTAAAATACAAAATAGTTCAGATGTGTTTCCAGACGTGTCCACTTACAGGTTTAATAACTTCCAAAGGCCAAGGTCATTTCCTGTGTGTGCCTTTGTGGAGCTGCGACTGGACCTTCCAAGTACTTTTCTCCTTCAATTAGCCATTACGAGACTGTTTATTAAAGAGGAGGCCTCCTAGTCCAGGCAGAAAAGACAAAAAAGAGTCGGGGCTCTCAGGCAGCACAAACCATCAAGCTCTGGTTCTGATTTAATCTGTGCTGGACAAGAAAACTCAGTAGAGCTTGTTATTAGTGGAGGGCATGAGGAAAGGGCTCCTTCCTCTGCACACGCACTCTGATTTTGGCCTCAGAGGGCAGATAAGCCTCCGTACTAACTAACCACTCAGGAATCCAAAGATAAACTGTGCTCGGAGGATTGTGTGCCTGCCTGAGGGTGGATGTACGAGAACATGAGTGTGCGTGACAATCCAAGCCTGCAGCTATATTTTGCATGTCTGTATGAGAGCATTTTGTGTTTGTTTGTCTTTGTGGCTGAAATCACATGCACATCGAATAGGACGGCAGGAGGACCATCTGGGACGAACGCAGTGTTTTCACTCTTTTTTGCACAGGCTGTAAACTCCCAACAGTCATTAGTCTCTCACCTGTGAGAAACCAAAGGTGCAAAATAAAAACACGCCTAAAACTAAACTATAAAATAAGACAATGGTAAAGCCAACAGATAAAACAAAGGCAAAACCAAACAAATCAAAACAACAGCATTCCTGCAGCCACCTGGGACATCAGTGGAGTGGCAACGCCCCTGCTAGCTATGGTTAGCGGTTATAGTTTCTGCAAAACTCCGCGTGCATCAGACATGAAACACCATAAAACAATAGCACGTACCAAATGTACAATGCAACAGCGTTGTTGTTCGTTTCTTCTGCCATTTTTGAATATCTAACTTTTACTCCATCTGCTTCACCCCTCCAGTGTTTGTTTGCTAACTATTTGTGTGTTGCTGTAGGCTAAATGGAAGAATGCCAACACTAAAGGGTGCATGTTGCCACTTACCGTCGTGGAGTTCATGGGTGGACCTCAGGGACCTGCTGGGGGTGTAGGGACTGAGAAGATCACCAATGTATGATGGTGCTTGTCCATGTAAGGCCCTAAAAACCAGAACCAGGATCTTGAAATGAACCCTGAAGTTAACCAGCAGCCAGTGAAGCTGGAAGAGAAGCAGGGTGACGTGGGTGTGCGTCGACGATTTGGTCAGAAGATGAGCACAGACATTCTGATCCACCTGTAGACGTTTCAGGGAGGTTCTGCTCAGACAAGTGAAAAGTGAGTTGCAGTAGTCTAAGCGTGAGGAGATGAAGGTGTGGAGAACAATCTCAAGTTCAGAGCGGGACAGAACGGGACTCAGCTTAGCAATGTTCCTGAGATGGAAGAAGGAAGAGCGAACAAGAGAACTGACCTGAGAATCCAGGGTGAGAGCTGGGTCAAAGGTCACACCAAGATTCCTGACAGAGGGTTTGATGTAAGAAGCAAGCTGACCAAAAGAGTCTCTGACTTTGGGAACCAGCTTGTCTGGAGCACAGATGAGGATCTCAGTCTTGTCATCGTTCAGCTGTAGAAAGTTCCCAACCATCCAGGTTTTAATAGAGTCTAAGCAGCTGTGCAACAGCTGCAGCTTAGACATCTCATGGGGCTTGAAGGAGATGTACAGTTGGATGTCATCTGCATAAAAATAGTATGAGATTCCTTTAGCAACACATCAGACATTTGAATTCAGAAACCCAGAAGAGAGGAGATTGTCATGCTGTTATTGGTGTTTGTTGTCCTTTAGGCTTGCCGTAGTAGCAGGAGGACACACACAGGGTCTTATGAGGGGATGGAGGTAGACGTGTAGTGCATATAATTTAAATGGGATTCATGAGTGTCAGGCCTGAGTGACATCGGACCCAGGGTCCCCTATGGGTCTTAATCTGGCTTTGAATAGTTGATTCCTGATTTACCAAGTCCATTCCAAACTGGGGAAAAATCCCTTGAACTCCTAATTTAAAGTCTCCCTGTAGTCTTTTTTTTGGTAAACAAACAAGTGATGTTATGTAGTTGCTCACTAAAGTACACTGTGTTCATCCTTGAGTTCTAACAAACATGACGGATGTGGAGATAGTATCTGTGGCCATACTGTGCAGCACTGGTGTCCAGCCTCTTAAAATAGTGCCAACAGGATGCTCTGTGTGCCAGGATAGAAATTCATAGAGACGTATTTACAACGAGTGATGCCAAAAAATGTTTTATCTACATTTTATTGGAGGTTTTAGTTGTGCACAACTCAGCAAACACAAAAACATTGCATTGTGATCTTCTTACAGAAACATTAGTTACAATCTTTCGAATAGTACAATGTTGCTGGAATGTTACTGAGTAATTTGTACCAAAAAGTACTTTGAAACGTTGATAAAACAATCTCTGTATAACATCTCGCACGTAATACATCAACATCACCACCTCATTCCTAAATTGTAGAAATTTACCTTGTTGCAACTTTAAACTTTATACTTTCCTGGAATGTTATGTAGAAACGTACTAACTAAAATTCCAGAGAATTGTCACCAAACACTGTGCAAAGTTGAGTTTACAGAACCGTCTTTTTTATATTAAACTCCTGTCTTAATTGTCATGATTCCTGCCTTCCAGCCATCCTTCTGACACCGCACCATACTTAGGACTCCACTTCCCAGCATTCCCCACACCGTCACGCACCTCTCCACGTCATCACGTCCACACTATTTCAGGAAGTCTTCTCGGCAACTCCAGCGCTGGCTCATCGTTTCTATGTCCGTAGCCCTGGCGTTCCCGTTTTCGTCTCGAATCTAACGGCGCCTCGCTTAGTAGCGTTTTTCAGTTCTACCTTAACTTTTATTTCTCCAGCGCATCGGCTCCGCAGGTCACGCCGTGCGCCCAGAGCTTCCGGCGCTCACCTCACGCCTTAGCTTACTAGCCCCTTGGCTCAGATCCACGCCAACCGGCTACAGCTTTCAACCGTTCCAGTCGTCATGGCTCCACACTCACGCCAGACGATCCAGAGCTCCTACGCTCACCTCATCCATCTGCATCCAAACAGTAAGCCCGTTTTTTACTTTCTGGAACACCGCCACGTCCTCGTTTCACTTCGAGGTTCGTGTCGGTGCTCCTATAATAAACTGCGTGTTAGACGTCACCCAACGCTAGCACTCCCTGCGCTTGGGCCTAATCACACGCTACATCCCTCCTCACTGCTCACGCTGTGGAGCTCAGGTGAGGAGCGTGACAGGATGAGCCAGCCCTTTATAGACCCAGCAGAGTGCAAGCTACCACGCGCCTCGGTGCGCCATTGGCGTGCTGTTTTTAGCTACTGCTAGCGCAACAGGTCTTAGTTCGAGACAGGCCCCACTTTGGCCTCCTTCACTTCAGTTCCAATTATTTTCTTCAGTCAGTCAGTTGCCTAATCCAGCCAGTCACTGCTACAGTCCAGTCAGTTCAGTCCACTCCATCCCTACCAGCCCTCATCCAAGCTCCGGCTCCCCGCCGCCAGAGAGACCCCTGCTGGGCTACCTAGAGAGGAGAGACCCAGTTGAGCCGTCTAGGCGGGGATCCAAGCTCTGCAAAGTCCCAACCAGTCTGACCACCCTATTTTTCCAGGGCCCAGAGTTGTGCCGCCTGATAGAGAGGCCCCTGCTCTGTTGCCCTCATACCGGTTCCGGCCACCCGCCGCCAGAGAGACCCCTGCTGGGCCATCCACAGAAAGAAGGATCCCAGTTGAGCCGTCTAAGGCGGGGGCCCCAGCCTCCCTGACCTTCAACACGTTCCTCCAACCAATCACATGTCTGGTCTGTCGCCTGTGCTGCCTGTAGTGGTCCCACCCACTTTCTTTTTACCAAGTCACGTAGCTACAATCCAAGCCACGTGCTTCCAGTCAAGTTCTCCAGTCAAGTCGAGTTTCTTCAACCCAGCCAAGTCGAGTTTCTTCAACCCAGCCAAGTCGAGTTTCTTCAACCCAGCCAAGTCGAGTTTCTTCAACCCAGCCAAGTCGAGTTTCTTCAATCCAGCCAAGTCGAGTTTCTTCACTCCATCCAGTCAGTCATGTAGCTTCACTCCATCCAGTCAGTCATGTAGCTTCACTCCATCCAGTCAGTCATGTAGCTTCACTCCATCCAGTCAGTCATGTAGCTTCACTCCAGCCAGTCAGTCATGTAGCTTCACTCCAGCCAGTCAGTCATGTAGCTTCACTCCAGCCCAGTAGCTTCACTCCAGTCATGTAGCTTCACTCCAGCCCAGTAGCTTCACTCCAGCCCAGTAGCTTCACTCCAGCCCAGTAGCTTCACTCCATCCAGTCAGTCATGCAGCTTCATTCCATCCAGTCAGTCATGCAGCTTCATTCCATCCAGTCAGTCATGCAGCTTCATTCCATCCAGTCAGTCATGCAGCTTCATTCCATCCAGTCAGTCATGCAGCTTCAGTCATGCAGCTTCAGTCATGCAGCTCCAGTCATGCAGCTCCAGTCATGCAGCTTCAGTCCAGTAGCTCCAGTCCAGTAGCTCAATCATGTAGCTCCAGTCCAGTAGCTCAATCATGTAGCTCCAGTCCAGTAGCTCAATCATGTAGCTCCAGTCCAGTAGCTCAATCATGTAGCTCCAGTCCAGTAGCTCAATCGTGTAGCTTCAGTCCAGTAGCTCAATCATGTAGCTTCAGTCCAGTAGCTCAATCATGTAGCTCCAGTCCAGTAGCTCAATCATGTAGCTCCAGTCCAGTAGCTCAATCATGTAGCTCCAGTCCAGTAGCTCAATCATGTAGCTTCAGTCCAGTAGCTCAATCATGTAGCTTCAGTCGAGTCCAGTAGCTTCCATCCAGTTCATTGGCTTCAATCCAGTCAGTCATGTAGTTTCCATCTAGTCCAGTAGCTTCCATCCAGTTCATTGGCTTCAATCCAGTCAGTCATGTAGTTTCCATCTAGTCCAGTAGCTTCCAGTCAGTCAAGCAGCTTCAAGTCAAGCCACTTCGATCAAGTCGAATCACGCCAAATCATGTCAAGTCGCTCCACCTCAGGTCAAGTCGCTCCACCTCAGGTCAAGTCGCTCCCAGTCAAGTCGCTTCCAGTCAAGTCGCTCCCAGTCAAGTCAAGTCGCTCCCAGTCAAGTCAAGTCGCTCCCAGTCAAGTCAAGTCGCTCCGATCAAGGTAGCCTCATCACATCACATCAGGTCAAGTCTCTTCCAATCCAGTCCCAATCAGGTCAAAGTCACCTCTATCTCCCTTCAAATCAAATCACTCCCACCTTTCAGCTCCAGTTCCCTTCAACGTAGTCCCTTCAAGTCAAGTCATTTCCAGCCACGTTCCTTTCAACTCCAGTTTTTCCCTTCAGTCATGTTCTTTTCCGTCAATTCAGTTCAGCTCTCCTTCAGTCAAGTCCCTCCAGCTGGGTTCCTTTCAGCCACGCCAACTCCAATCCCTACTGGTCAAGTCTCCTTCAGCTCCCCTACATTATTTCTAGCTCCTTCTGGTCAAGTCCCTTCTAGCCCTGGAAGTCCCTTTCCATCACGTCACGTCCAGCCAAAACCGTTGCTGGTCTCTTCAATCCCCTCCAGTTTCCTTCAGCTCAACCAGTTCCCGTTCAGCCCCCTAGAGCCCCTTCCTGTCCAGTCATGTCCAGTCTGCTTCAATCAGCTCCAGTCATGCCGAGTCCATCAGTCAGGTCACTTCTGCCAGGGTTTAGTCCCATCCAATCGAGTCGGATCAGATCTCTCCTGGCCTCTCTGGGTTTTGTGCTCGCCGCCCCCGGACCTCCTAGTCTCACGGTTTTGGGCCGTCCGGAGCCGTCCCTAGGGTGGGGGGTACTGTCATGATTCCTGCCTTCCAGCCATCCTTCTGACACCGCACCATACTTAGGACTCCACTTCCCAGCATTCCCCACACCGTCACGCACCTCTCCACGTCATCACGTCCACACTATTTCAGGAAGTCTTCTCGGCAACTCCAGCGCTGGCTCATCGTTTCTATGTCCGTAGCCCTGGCGTTCCCGTTTTCGTCTCGAATCTAACGGCGCCTCGCTTAGTAGCGTTTTTCAGTTCTACCTTAACTTTTATTTCTCCAGCGCATCGGCTCCGCAGGTCACGCCGTGCGCCCAGAGCTTCCGGTGCTCACCTCACGCCTTAGCTTACTAGCCCCTTGGCTCAGATCCACGCCAACCGGCTACAGCTTTCAACCGTTCCAGTCGTCATGGCTCCACACTCACGCCAGACGATCCAGAGCTCCTACGCTCACCTCATCCATCTGCATCCAAACAGTAAGCCCGTTTTTTACTTTCTGGAACACCGCCACGTCCTCGTTTCACTTCGAGGTTCGTGTCGGTGCTCCTATAATAAACTGCGTGTTAGACGTCACCCAACGCTAGCACTCCCTGCGCTTGGGCCTAATCACACGCTACATCCCTCCTCACTGCTCACGCTGTGGAGCTCAGGTGAGGAGCGTGACATTAATGAATCTTGACAAGTTTAGAAGGATGTGTAAGTTCCAGATGGTACAAGGAGCCAACCAAGGAGCAAGGACGAGGAGAGAAGTGAGTGTTCCTATGGAGAGCGGGACAGTCAGCGTAAGAAGAATCTTGCTGTCAGAGAAGTAAAGCGTTGTTCAAGGGGCAGCGTCTGGAGGGTTAGAGGTGAATAAAATGTTCTAAGATTTCCAGCAGAGCTACGAAGCGAGCTCACATAAACGTTTCTGAGCATAAACGTCACAAGGACTGATTAAAATAGAACCGAGACCGTCACCAGAGTGATTCGATAATTTGGTTGAACATGTTATGTAAACAGCACATTTACAGAAGTTCATCAGCAGGTGTAACTCTGCAACTCCTGATAGGTAGCTCCACCAGGAGGCGGAGCTTAGAGAAGAAACTGACTATTTGACTCACCTGCGGGGGAACAAGAAAAGAAAAAGGAAAGGGGAGAGAGGAAAACTGTCAGGGGCCCAATCCCAATACTTGCACTGTGCCCTACACCCTTCTGTGAAGTGCACTTAGAGGAGGTGTGCAGTAAGGCTTTGCACACAAGTGTGCTGAATTGGGACAGGGAGCATTGCGTCATCGACTGCGGCCCATGCTGGGATGCTGTTGCTGTTTGTGCTACTTTATTTTAAACCTTTATTAACAGTTTTCAAACAAACAATTATTTGACTAAATTTAAATTTATTGTTGTCCACATTAAATATTAGTCTAAAACATTCAGAGCATGAAAAAATATCATTAATCATCTTAAAATGAGCTTCTTTCATTTAAATTTACATATTTTCAGAAAAGGCACTTGAGCCATTGCTCCGCCTTCTTCTCAAACTTCCCACGCAGCAATGCATTGTGGGTAGTACCCTTGCCCAAAGTCTGCATCAATGTGGACTTGGGTGCAAAAGGGGCGTGGTCAACATCTGCACTTGAGAATCGGGACACCCTACCCACTTGCACCCCTGGCCGGGAACGTGCAATTGAAGGGCGCAAGGGTGGAAATACGAGTATTGGGAATGGGCCATGGTCTTGTTCTCTCCTCATTAGTTCTTTATTGGACTTACCTGCCCCTTGTTAACCTGTCCATATGTTCCTGATTATCCTTGTGTATTTATACCCATTGTTTTGTACTTGTCCTTTGTCAGATCATTGTAGTGTCTTCACGTTGCCACCGTTTGTGTTATCCTACCTGCCATTATTCATTAAAGCCGTTTTTACCTGATCTGCTGTTTCTGCCTCCTGGTCCAGCTCCACCACACATGGGTCCACCAAGATCTCTGACACAACGTGACAGAAGACAAGGAAAAATACAAAAATTTAAGATCCAAAAAAATAATATATCATTTATGGGTGCCCCCCATGGATGAGGGGCTGAAAATCCTGCCTACTCCTCTGTACAAATTCATATTGTTTTGATGTTGTTCATCAAAAGTTATTAATGAATTTCTATATTTGAACAAACAGCAGCAATACCTTTTTTAATTTTGCTATTCAGAGAAATTCCCCATTTGTTTAAATTAATTTTTAATCTTTACTGAAACCAGCCACCAGGGGGTGGTCATTTAATTTCTAATTTATATTTCATACCTGTGTCCAGTGGTACTCAATGTCCATGAATGTGTCTTGTGACATATAAAAATCAATGTTGTAACAATGATCTGCAACCAGAGTCTTGGAAGAAAAGAAAACTTAAGCCAAACATAATTCCAAGTATCAGAATGACAATTTCAGAAAACAGCTTAGTTGTTAAATTCTCATTAAAAAATCCCTCCACACTCACCACTGAACCTTAGATGTAACTCGTACACTCGTTACCATAGAAATCATCTCAACAAAGCAACATTTCCAGTTCAAAAGGTCGATTTAAATCCAGCTAACAGAGCTATGCCAGGATTACACAGACCTAATTAAGATTAATTGTAGCATTTATTCCCTCCCACTTATTGTATAAATCTAGTGTGACAGCACGGTATTGAGTCTAGCTGCAGGAATTGAGGGTGTAATACTAGTGAGATGACATCCACACACGAGAACCCCCCTCAAGGCAGGTGGTTTTAGTCTGCAGTGATTTTGACAGGCTCCATTAGCTAACACTTAGCTGTGACAGTGAAGAGTGAGTGCAGACTGAAGCTCCCAGACCCCCCTGGGTCCTGTTTACCTCTTAGACCACACTGGAAGACAGTCTATCTGACAAGGAGGAACCCAAGAGATGCAGTCAGGACACCCACAGAGTGAAGTAAAACAATGTGTTTGTCCAACTTTTATCTCTTTGTTTCTTCACTGATAACCCGATGTGGTCTCAAATGATGTGTTGTTGAGTTTCCAAATCAAAGGCCAAACTCAGCCACCTTTGACCTCCATGTTCAGAAGTTAAATCAAGTCCTTGACCTTTCAGGTGGGATATTACCTCTGGAGTTTTATCTGACTACTGATCTGTGCTCAGGGCCAAACCTACAACTGGAACTTTCCATCTGGCTTTTGCATTTGTGCAGAAATCAGCACGGGAAATTTTCAGTCAAAGAAAGTAGCATTAGGTGGGGGTTTGAGCCTTTTTAAGATGGTTTGTCTGAGAAAAGGCAGAACAAAATCATGAAGATAATGTGTTTAATTTGATGAATACATTTTGTAAGAAAAAGCTCTGAACACGTCATGCCTGTGAAGACTGAGTCATTTTAGTGATAATTATCTCTTTAATGACAGATCCCAGATTGTTTTTCCACAGTGTTCAACTTTTCACATTTCCACATTTTCACCAGGAATGACGAAAATGAGTGGGAAAACATCCAGAGTTAGCAACTGCAGGCTATGTGCGGTACTAAAATAGGACAATAAAAACTGAGACTTTGTTTTGTACATAAGTGTTCATGTTCAGTTACCAACAACTGGATATTATAGTGAACTGTATTTATCTACTTATCAACTTACTGTGTATGACTCGTCTTCGCTCATCATCTGGAATCTTCTGGTGCTGATGCGTAAGAGCGGACTCTTTTGCTTTAATACGTAGACTGTAGTACCCACATTTGACCACAAGATGTCATTCTTACTTTATGCACCTTTAAGACACTTTTGACAGTTTAAAGGGGACATACGTATTATAATTTTTTGATGTTATAATAGTTTTATAGTTAATACAAAAAATGTTAATGAAGTTCATTGCGCAAAATCAGTCTCACATAAAGCAATCTCAGCAGCTTTATTCTTTGCATTTTCAGTATCCTTCAGAATGAGCCGTTTCAGGAATCTCACTTTAAAGCAAATAAATTGTAGCTGGCCACGCCCACCCTTCTTGTGATTGGCTGACTGTTATGAGGTGAGGCGCTCAGATAACTAGAAGGGGCTCAGAGTAGAGCTGCTACTCCTCCAGCCTGAGGGGTGGGGCTCTATGATAATTTTCCTTGTTGTGACATCACAAATGGGGACGGTTTGTTTAAGGCAAACACTAACAGGAACCGGATGGATGTGTTTTATTTGCATTTGGAGAGTTTATAGAAGAAGTAGAGACACATGTCAGCACAAAAAATGAAAAAGGTTAGTTTTGCATAATATGTCCCCTCCGACAGTCTTTCTAAAATCAGCCATTACTGTAAAATAATAATAACTCATCAATACTAGCTTAACAAGATAAGCCTCAGCCCCAGTGGTGATCTGTTCCAAGCCCCAATAAGGAGGCCTTTTGGCTGCACTCACAGGTACAGCCAGTTGGAGCAATCAAGACTTCTGCACCACCAGGGTTCAGAAGGGCAACACGATGTTAAAGGGTCAATTCTGGTCATTGTGCAGACAGCTTCTTCTGGCTGCAGAGCTGTGCAATGCAGTTCTGGGAGTAAATATATGATATAGATGATGGGGCGTAAACACGAGTCAGTTCCTTTGAAGGCTTTATCTTTGCAGCGTTACTGTGGCGGCGTTAGCTGGTTACAGTCCAAGTTGCATCAGAGAGGCTCTTGCTGAGGCGCTGGCTCTGTCGCCTCATTAGCCGGCGCAGTGGCTGCTGTCAACACCACCATTGTGGGCTTCAAAGCACAGGCTCTTGCTTGTGATCTGTCTAAATATTTCTTTTATGAAAGCTTCATCTTATCAGGGTTTTTATGACAAAAAAAGGTCAGTGACAAAGAGAGGGGAGGAGAACAGGGAGTGGAAACAGGTGGCGAGGCTGAGTCGATGAAAACGGGTTTGAATGTCAGGATGAAATCCAGGAGGAGAAAGGTTAAATGTCTTTACTTTGTTATTGGTTATCTGTCTAATCGGCATACATTTAAGGTTTAGATTTTTTGCAGATGTTTAGACCAACATTTTGCTAAACTTTGGACAAATTTATTTAAATTCAGACTTTTTTAAAAGGTACACTAAGTAACTTTGTTTTATTTTTAAAAATTCTTGAGCCAGAATGTGCTATGGTGTGATTGGACCGCTACGGAGCCACCGCCATCTTATGTTCACTCACTCACACTATCATGGCGCCCACCTGTCAGAGCGCTGTGATTGACTCACCAAACCAATACAGCGCTGTGATTGACTCACCAAACCAATACAGCGCTGTGATTGACTCACCAAACCAATACAGCGCTGTGATTGACTCACCAAACCAATACAGCGCTGTGATTGACTCACCAAACCAATACAGCGCTGTGATTGAACCGCTACTGATGTCAGTCGACAGGGCAGTCCGACATTCATCGTGGAATAAGCTGAGAAGAAGATGAAAATACATAATAAATGTGCTGTGATTGGCCAGCCACAATACTAGCCAGGGCCGCAGAGGTTCCAATGGAGCGTTGCTAGACCCACATGCAAAACAAAATTATTTTGCTTCGGCAAATGACGGTCTAGATTCTAGGCTGAGGGGGAGGAGAAAACAATTTGTTTTTACGACAGTGATTTGAAACAGACACTAGGGGGTGCTAAAGCAAGCCAAAACTGTCTAGTTTCCCTTTATGTTTCTAAATGTTTATATTGGATAAGTGTCCCTTAGTATAAAGACTCTGAGCTTAATGCACCAAACATAAAAAGCAAAGAGTGATTACTTTAGCTTACTGGACCAGCAGTTTTCCTTCCTCAGGGTGGAATTAGCCAACATTACAAGAGCTGAGTCAAAGAGTGAATGTGATCATGATAGCCTGGGTCCTCCAAATACCATCATCTGCATGTGGCCTCCAGGCCCGCTTGTGGTCTTTCAAGAAAGAGGCAGCGAGAGAAGTCTGCAGTTGCTCAAAGGTTACATAACCCGTATTTGAAGCTGATCTATTTCTCAGATGGCTTCTGGGGTGACGAAGGCAGCAGTGGTTGTGGTTTGTCTGGAGGATTCTTATCACATATGGCTGTGTGTCGTCTGCAGCTGAGAGGATGTTAGTGAAGTTCACTAATGAAGGCAAGAAAAACTTGACTGAACTGAAAAAGTACAAGGAATAAGTTCACTGTTAATTCTTTATGAGTTTCTATAAGAGATGAACTTGATCCAGTGTAGAACATGCCAGAAGCTGTAAGACGTATGCTTGTTAAAACATTCAGGAAGAAGGACATTACGGTATATACAGCATACTACATCATATGTATCAAAGTCATGAATAATTAGTCTGTGGTAAATAATGAAAAATGGCTGCCAAAATAAGGTTTTTTCTTTGCTCACCCAGTAGGCTTCATGTAAAATTAATTGTAGTGCAGTTGAATTAGGTATGAACTCACAGTTTATTGCCCCCAGGTTTATTTATTTATTTAATTTGTGTTTCATGTTATACTGGAACGCAGAGCTGCTACCCATGAAAAATAAATAAATTACAGCGATATTACATTACAACATGATAATCTTATTGTTCTAACAATATAATTTTCACGTTCTTAGAATAAAAATTTCACTTTGAAACAATATAATATCATGTTCTAACAACATTCACATGCATAATATAGAATATAAAATGTATGATAATTATATTGTACAACTGTGATAAACGTCTATGAACGTGAAATTTATATTGTTTGAACAATAAACTGTTAACGTTGCATCGCGTTAATTTTATTTTGCGTGGGTGGCAGCTCTAAACTATGAGTTCAGCATCATTTACTTGTCATGCACACATAAAAGAACTTACATTATAGCAGAGTTAGCTTTGGAGAACTTACCTGCAGGGGCTAACGTAGCATCATCATGGTCCAGCCTTGTCGCCTACTTTGCCTTTTCTAGCTCCTGGCTCTCCAATTCCTGTGCTGCACAAACTACCGTTTGTGTTACCGAACATGTAGACTCCTGGGGTGAAGTTATTCCAGGAGAATAGACATGGTACCGCATCCGAGTTAAGACGGCTAACACTTAGCCCCAGCATGTAAACATAGCCATGAAGTGTCTGTTGCAGACTAAGTATTTCCCCTTTAATTAACAAAATTGAGCCTCTCCTCACGCGTGATCGCCCTTACATCATCTCCATTTACATTCGTTTCCAACATCTACATCGGTAGATGTTGGAAACGAATGGAAATGGAGATAGGGCTGCTTCCGAGCATGAGAAAAACAGACTGATCCCCATAAGTAATATTTGCAATAATTCCTGTTTTCCGCAGTACTGACGTATTTCCGGTTAAAAACCCCGGAAGCGTGAAAAAGGTCTATTGCCTACTCAAGAAACTCTAAAATGAAAGCTATTCTCACAGCTCTCTCCTATAACCTGGATTACAGTATAAAATATATTTTCTTTATCTGCTGTTTCATTCCATGTGTAGCCAGTCCCTCGTCTCTAATTGCAGCAATCAATTAACTCAGGGGTTTGGCACTAAAACCAGTGACACAGACAAGCACATCATCAATAAAGATCAAGAAGATAAAGCCACTGCTCATAAATGCTGAAAATCTATTAATACTAACAGAATTATATATTTTTAAAATGTTATCTGTCACCAATCATATAATAAATTGTAATTTAATAATTATGAGGCAATAACGATGTATGGTAATAAATGCGATTCAAACATTCATTTTATGTCCTCATTCATTCATTCATTCAGTTTTTTATTTACTGTAGTTTAGGATTATTTTTTCATTTACAATAAGTAAATGGTTCAGTAAGAAATCTTTCTTTCTTAAATAAAAAAAACTAAACCTACATTCCATTTTCTGTCTTCCTCAGAGGAATGCAGTTGAGGCTGAAGGGAGCAAAAGCCACTGTCACCACAATCAACCCAGTCAGAGATGGGAACATGTGTCATCAGAGGAGGACTTAAGGTTATCATAATTTAAGGTTCTCTCCTCTCCCATTTTCTATCTATCTCTGTGTCAATCTTTATGCCCTTTCCCTTCCTCGGCCCGGCAGCTTTCTCCAGCATTTCCGTGAGCAAACAGGCCCTTTTCTTTGGTCACTTTTATCTCTAAAGGTCAGTGAAACAGAGAGAGGGAGTGCCAGCTGCACATTTGAAATGACGAATAATGGCTTCAGAGTTACTATAGGTAGGATAGAAGTGATGCCCCATTTGTTATAAATAAGTTAATATCAGACGGGGCACAAATAACCAGGAGGATGCACCTTCAGAGCCATGTCTGTTAGCTTTGTGAAGAACATGAAGTCCAAATGACTTCTCCAGGAGAAGAAACTTCAACAATATAACAAAGATATGAAGCAGTGGAGAGAGGCTCAGCGGATACAGCTTAACATTAGAGGAGAGGCTTTTATCTTTAGGATCTAACCACCGTGCACCAAACAGATGCAGGCATTCAACCGAGGAGAAGGTCTTATAAACAATGTTAAGGACAACACAATAATTTGTAATAGCCACTGCTGGGGTTTGGGGTTTTTCTATTGGTGTTCTCAAACAAAACACATTAAAGTAACACCGAGGAGTTTCCTGCTCCTCCGTCCTACTGGTTGAAAGTGGAATTACAACTACCGTAAAAAACCTGCTTCAGCTTGCTGTAGCTAGCACTAACAACAAGCTAACACTAACATGAGCCAAATAATACTAAAATGAACCACAAAGTAAAATGTTCCACACTGTTGGACAAAAAATATTATTACTTACAAGTCCAGTAGCAACAAAGCCAGGTCACCATCAGTCTGTGATTTTGTAGCCTCCTTTAGCTCCCTCAAACTAGCGTAGGCCAAGCCGATGTTCACTCTGGTTTTAGCTCTTCCAAAGACATTACTCTGTTACTTTTACTTCCGAGCTTCGCCATGATGCCAACAGAAAGATCAAACTTCTCCTTTTTCTTCTTCTTATGCCAATTGACCTTTCGCCAAGCCCCGCCCCCTTAGTTACTGTTGCCAAGTCCGACAATAAGTGGATCAAATACTGCAGCTCCGCAGACTTCCACGATGGAAAGAAGTAGACAGATGCGTGTCAGCGACATTTTTTGGAGCAATTCCTCCTCAATATCATCCAGATCGAGGCAAAAGGGTTACAGTATGCAGTGGAGGAATATATTAGTGTCGGCTCCGCTGAGCGAAGCGTAGCAGGGAACAAGGAGTTGGGAGTTTCGGGAGAAGGCGGTGTCCGGGGATGCGTGGATCCGAGGAGCGGTGGCGGCGATGCGGTGTCCCTGTGAGATGTCAGATGCCTGTCAGATGATCTGAGCTGCAGGCAGCTCTAAAAGCTCCTGGCGCTCTGCATCGCTCCAGTTTATCATCTCAGCTGGTTCTGTTAACAAAAAGGAACTTAAGCCCGTGTTTACTTTCATTTTCAATATAGTTCCCGGCCGGAGCTCGGCATTAATTCATCACGTGATCATGACACCACCCGCTGTTGCGCTGAGGCTTAATGTGCGTTTATAAGACACACAGTTGAGGTAATATTACGCTGATTTGCCGGCACGGTGTGTCTTATAAAGGGTCTTGGATAGTCTGGGAGGCGGACCTCCGCCCAGCCGCGGGCGGGGGGAGCACTCATGCTTGGCTGTTGCTGGTTGAGCTCGATGAGGAGGTTCTGAAGGGAAACGAAGGAGACACGACTACTATCGAGGCTAATGCTTAGTAGTAAATTAGGCTTAGCGTCATCATTTTGTTTGGAGTTGTCGGATAGTAACGATTGCTATGATGTGTGATTGGACAATAGCCGTTCTGGGGGCGGGGCCGGCAAAAGGCTAATTGGCAAACTGAAAATGCTAATTGCTAGCATTACAGCTAACAGCTGTAATGCAGGTATAAGAGCGCCCCCTAGAACACCTATCCGCTCCACAAAACCAACTAGTACAGTTTTTGGCCAGAGGGCTGCAGAGTGGTGTCAAATATGAAACTGGTCAAGTTTCTAACTCAACAATCACCAAGATCAATGTTAAAGCTCTAGCTTAAAGTTTAAAAAACTTCTTAGTGTTACTTTAAAGATAAATCACATCATCACAAAGCAACTTGGAAGATGAAAGCAAAGAGACAAACAGCAGTTTGAGAAGATTTTCACTTATTAAATTAATTGGAATGTTTTTATCACTTAACAGAAGCTTTTTCCCAGTAAAGAGCGATTTTCCAGTGGTGGGTTGGTCCGTAGCACGACGTCATCGAGTAAGGGGGAGGTGATTTGAACAGCTAGCTCCAGGGTAAGATAGTCAAATTTGATTTGATTTAAACTGAAGGTTCTGATAAAAGGCTGAAAATAACTGAATTATAATTCATATTCATTTGATAAAAAGGACCAAAGTAATTTTAACACAAAAGCAAAAATTCCACATGACCATGAAATTTTAGTGCAAGGAAAAGACCGTATTTTGGGGTTAGGGTTTATTTGCATCTCTGAGGATTTTCAAATGCAGCAGTTGGTTTTTGAGCCTGCAGTGCTGACATTTTAAATTCTCAAGTTAAAACCTCTGCAGATGTGACTGATAGAATGTTAGCATGCATCAAACAAATACCTAAACTTCTGTCAGCGTTTGAAGTCTTCGCTTCAAACAGTACCTGACTTGGACAGGTATCAGTTTTTACACTATTTCTCCATGTGACTAAAACTGGATCTGAAATTAAAAGAGATGATTTCATGTGTGTCTGTTCTTGTCATAAAGCTAACTGGTTTTTTTTCTTTTCAGAACTAATCTCAGCTTGTAAAGCACACTAAAAACACGACTTTATCATTTGCAGAAATGAAACGCTTCAGTGTGAAAATGTTTGCACTGACTCACGAAGCGGCACATCATATGAAGCCTTTAAACATGTCGTTTATGTATTTCTGTACGTCTATTTTTCTAAATCTGTCTCTAAATAATATTTCTAAAGTGAGAACGTGAATGTATCTCTTCCTTTTTAAACTCTCCCCCCTTTATCTCCCCTTACAATCTTACAGTTTTTTGTCATGCATTCCAGTTTCTTATCCTGAAACACCTCTGATCTGCTTCCTGCCAGGTTAACAGCTCAGAACCCAAGAGAGTTACTCAAATCACTCATTTCTCACTTATCACCATACAGGAGGAAATTCTAGACTCACTGGAAAAGCCGAGCCCACTGAGGAATTGTGGTCAGAGTCCCTGTCCTTGTTCTCTCCTTGGCTTGACTAACAGTTGGATGAGCTGTGATCAATCATGTCGGCAGGAGTGGGATCCCAAATGCAGAACTTCATCTTCACCATACCTTTGTGCTGCTGTGCTTCAGGTTCTGCATCACTGAGTGACGAAGCTTTAGAAAAGCAGAGCTGCCGTGTCTTTGTATTTTGCACTTTTTCACTTAGAATAATACACTTAATCCTTCTCAGTCCAAAAGGAGCACGCAGCATTTCAGGCTAATGTTTTAGATGAAGAGAATGTAATTAAAACTAGATAAATTGCATTTCTTGCAGAAATGCGTTTGAATGCTTTATTGCTGAAAATTATAGCTGAAGCTGCTTAAGAAATGAAATGAAGCTTAAATTGAGCTTAATTGTCAAAATGAGCAGAATGGATTTAAAAATTTAGGAGGAAAAATCCCTAAGAAGTGTTATGAAGCTCAAAAATTAATCCACGACAGCAACTGCGACGTACCGTGTCTGGTGACCGGGGCCAAACAGCTGTGACAGACCGTGTCCTGCGACCGGGTCATGTCCGGCACTGTGACCATCATCCACGACAGCAGCCGCAACGGACAATGTATGGAGACCGGGGCCAGCAGCCTCGACAGACCGCGTCCTGCGTCCGGGTCGTTTATGGCTACTGTGGCCATCATCCACGACAGCAACCGCAACGGATCGTGCTAGGCGAACGGGTCGTGTCCAGCTCTGTGGCTATCATCCACGACAGCAACTGCGACGTACCGTGTCTGGTGACCGGGGCCAAACAGCTGTGACAGACCGTGTCCTGCGACCGGGTCATGTCCGGCACTGTGACCATCATCCACGACAGCAGCCGCAACGGACAATGTATGGAGACCGGGGCCAGCAGCCTCGACAGACCGCGTCCTGCGTCCGGGTCGTTTATGGCTACTGTGGCCATCATCCACGACAGCAACCGCAACGGATCGTGCCCGGCGAACGGGTCGTGTCCAGCTACTGTGGCTATCATCCACGACAGCAACCGCGACAGATCGTGTTAGGCGAATGGGTCGTGTCCAGCTACTGTGACTATCATCCACGACAGCAACCGCGACGTACCGTGTCTGGTGACCAGGGCCAAACAGCCACGACAGACCGTGTCCTGCGACCGGGTCGTGTCCGGCACAGTGGCCATTATCCACGACAGCAGCCGCAACAGACCATGTCTGGCGACCGGGGCCAGCAGCCTCGACAGACCTGCGTCCGGGTCGTGTCCGGACTCTAATGCCATCATCCACGACAGCAACCGCAACGGATCGTGTTAGGCGAACGGGTTGTGTCCAGGTACTGTGGCTATCATCCACGATAGCAACCGCGACGTACCGTGTCTGGTGACTGGGGCCAAAACAGCCGCAACGGACCGTGTCCTGCGTCCTGCGTCCTGGTCATGTCCGGACTCTAATGCCATCATCGACGACAGCAACCGCAACGATCATGCCCGGCGAACAGGTCGTGTCCAGCTACTGTGGCTATCATCCACGACAGCAACCGCGACGGATCGTGTTAGGCGAACGGTTTGTGTCCAGCTACTGTGGCTATCATCCACGACAGCAACCGCAACGGATCGTGTTAGACGAACGGGTCGTGTCCAGCTACTGTGGCTATCATCCACGACAGCAACCGCAACGGATCGTGCCCGGCGAACGGGTCGTATCCGGCACAGTGGCCATCATCCACGACAGCAGCTGCAACAGACCATGTCTGGCGACCGGGGCCAGCAGCCTCGACAGACCGCGTCCTGTGTCAGGGTAGTGTTCGGCTACTGTGACCATCATCCACGACAGCAACCGCAACGGATCGCGCCCGGCGAATGGGTCGTGTCCAGCTACTTGGCTATCATCCACGACAGCAACCGCGACGGAACGTGTTAGGCGAACGGGTCGTGTCCAGCTACTGTGGCTATCATCCACGACTGCAACCGCAATGAATCGTGTTAGGCGAACGGGTCGTGTCCAGCTACTGTGGCTATCATCCACGACAGCAACCGCGACGTACCGTGTCTGGTGACCGGGGCCAAACAGCCGCAACGGACCGTGTCCGGCAACTGGGGCCAGCAGCCTCGACAGACCGCGTGCTGGTCATGTCCGGACTCAAATGCCATCCACGACAGCAACCGCAACGGAACGTGTT
>SSNS01000176.1:688680-809594 GCA_006937985.1 Aphyosemion australe | reverse complement strand
ACCTCGCATCACCATTCGAAAACTATTGCACCGGTTCGAAAAATTCCAAAACCGTCAGCGGCCGAAGGCTTTGATGGTGCTCTGTGTGGGTTTTTGTGTGCCTATCTTTAATATTGTAGGAGATATGACGAGTACAGTTTAGCTCTCAGTCAGCAGTCGAAGCACAAGATCGGAAAATTATTTGAATGGGGGCCAATGGGAGAAAATCAGGATCACTCCTCATTCTGAGCCTCGTAGCACAAAAACCGTAGCCTGGCAAGCCATCCTATATATGTGTATATATAGTCTGGCCACGAACCACTGACGGCTCTCAGTCGTGAGGCGGGATCTACGGTTGTCTTTCAAAATGTCAGCACGCAATTGGATAGCGCTAGGACCAATCAGAGTGACGAACAACATGACGTAATCACGGCGACGGAAAAGCGGGAGGCTTTAATAGCGTCTAGCTTCAATGATTTCTGTCGTTTTTGTATGAAAAACACGCGAATATCAGGTGTACTGGGACATTGCACTACTTTGTTTGATAAAAATAAGAAGCCGCTAAGTATATCAGACAGACTTACGCACGTTGGAGTCTAAATAATCCAATGTTGATGACAAAGCCGTTTCAAACGAACTTGTTTTCCGAGTTGCCGCCATGTTGCTTGGGTTCGCGGCGTTCGCGGCCGCAGCGCTGACGTCATCGGCTACTCCCGCTCTGTGATTGGCCCATGATATAGAGCGCTGTGATTGGCCCAACCAAAACTATAGCGAGTTGTGATTGGATAGACACAGCAGTGGTTTGGGCTGCGAGGGTTCCAATGAAGCGTGCCTAGACCAAACTCTGCAAAGCAAGAATTGGTCTAGTTCACTAGGCTACAAAAACCGTGGCAGCTACAGCAAAATCGAAGACATCCTATCGAAACAGACAAATAAACCTACTGTTTTTGAGAAAATTACGCATCTACCCCAAAAGATGTGGTCGTAGCAGAATTTATTTTCTGGATTCAGATCTGAAGCTGTCAGTCACAGTGGGAACGGCATGACCATATATGGGACAGCACAACTCAGCTGCTGGAAGGAGAAATATTTTAAAACCTTTCCAAACTAGTTAACGCTACGACCACAATTTTTGGAGTATGTCCATAAATTATACATCAAAACGGAGGAAAATCCGTCAGCTTGCATCCAGCGCAAGTCTCATTTCCCTCGGTTCTACGGTTCTCTCAGGACACGGTCTGAAGTCGAGCAAAGTCTGTTTTTGGCCCTATTCTTTTGAATGGGGGGAGGAGGAGACGTTCCTGAACTTTCGAAAATCGTACCTCAAGTTTAACCTTTGATTATAGAAAAACCGTAAAAGATATCAAGAAGCTAAAGGAAACTAAAATAGTTGAACTTCTTTTGAGTTTGTTAAAAGTTGAATGAAGTCTCTAGGTTGAAGTTAACCCTGGCAAGTAAGAGGTCAAGAAGATGAACGATTTTGTGAAAAAAACGAGGATTTGAAGCCTTTCCCATTCATTTCAATGGGCTGAAAAATCGCAGAAAAAGCTGAATATCTCGTAAACGGTTGAAGATATCAATACCAAAAGTCATTCCCGGAATGACCTGAACGAGCTGAACGGTTTGATACCAAATTTGTGTAAATAGTGTAAAAATTGTGACACTAGTTAGATGCCAAAAAACGTACGGAATCTGAAAAATGGAGGAGGAGAAACTCAATACTTTGAATGCTTTCCAAGCATTCAAACTAATAATACATTTAACTGTTAAGCAGATCTCAGAGTACTACGTGTAATCCAAATACCTAAATATTCGAACTTGTCAGGGCTTATTTTAAACGAGCTGTCCCTCAGGGCCGACACATTTTGAAGTCAGAACAGCAACAATAGTGAGACAGGAGAAGCGCTTTTGGCGCTCTCCCTCCCGCCACACTGCTCAGCAAGAGACCAGCAGCACACTTCCTCGTCTGAACCCCCCACACAACCAACCCACCCCCCTGCATGGATGAAGACCCTCACCCTAATAGGAAAACTGCAGCGTAGTGCTAGTGGCTCTTGTCACATTGGGCGGCATGACAACCTTGTAGCACCACTGCCTTTAGGATCAGACAGCTCCTGCAGAGGGCTTCTGGTGGAATTCTGTGAGCTATGCTTGTTTAGCTTCCCTTTTTTGCTGGGGAGGTAATCTGACTACTGGGCTGGTTAACTGGGATTTGGTGGGAGTTGTTGGTGAAAAGTGCAGAAACTGTATAGTTTAGCAGCTGAAAGACATCAGGAGAGTTTAACACAGCACATTTCTAGTAGTAAGTGATAAGCTGTGGTAGTGGAGGGGTGCTTTACAGGTCAGTGCATCAGGGAACTTATAGAAACAAAAAAACCTACAATAAACTATAGCTGCTCACAGAAAACAAGAGGTCCAGGAGGACTGCTTAATGTTTCATACTTTCCAGAGGATTCTGCTGACTGCTTCCTTCCTGTTTCATCAGAAGAGAACAGAACTGCTGACACTTGTACCAGAGAACACAGAAGAGTCAGACAATAGGAATCAGACAGGATGAGAGGCAGGACAGAAGGAAGGGAGCCCTTCAAGGGTGATGATCTGTGGAGGCAGTAAGAAAGCACAGATCGCACATCCCATTAATCAGTTCGAAACATGGCCAACACAAACGTTCCACATGCAGAGCTCACTTTTTATCCCAGCTTTTCCTCACAGGAGAATTCATCTGGCCCTGATTCATCTGGACCTGATTCATCTGGACCTGATTCATCTGGGCCTGGGCTTGGTTGCATAATGAACATGCACACACACAACATTTTGAAGGACCCAGGGTTCTTTTCTGGGGCTATTATTTACCCAGGATAAGCCTGCTTCACAACTCAACGGTGAATAATGATGACGGACTAACCAGTCACACATAGTTTGGTTCCACAACGCCAGTTCGATTGCAGAAAGCTCACTTATGTGACATAGCTGACACAAACATCTAACCAAAACACTTATAATTCCATCCTTCCTCAACATTAAAGGTCAGTTTGAAGATGATATACGTGCTCTGATGTTCCTGCATCAGTCTCGGTGTTCCAGCTGAATGATGGTTAGCTACGTCTATCATCATCCGTCCAGGTGGAGGTGACAGCCGACTGCAGTTTGCCGCTGCAGAGTGTTGATGTGACATTATGATGAGGATGCGTGTGGTCCTGCAGGTTAAACAGCCTCTTTCCACAACAAGCTTGATGAAACCCAGGCTACATGCACCCCCACACCACACTCTGCCTGTCAGAGCTTCCTGCCATTGTTCTCCTCTGTGGGGACTGTTGTTCCAGTTTGTACTCCATCTCTGTGAGCCGCAAACACACATGATCCTGTTCGGTCAAAGGACATTCACCAGTGCTGCGCTGATCCAAACCCAAACCCCTAAAGAGGACTAAAACAACCGCTGAGCCACGCTGAAGCCACAGTTGAAGGTTACTGACATTAAAATATGGGACAGATCAGGAAAATGGTGCTCATTTCTAGAAGGATTTCAAAGCTGGAATTAAAGCTTAAAGTTTAATGAATCTACACACACAGTTACCCTGTTGCCACAGACTGTCAATTGTACCCAAACAGCATAAACTCACTGGCCACTTTATTAGGTGCACATTGTAGTATCTGGTTGAACCTCCTTTAGCCTTCAGAACAACCTTAATTGTTCATGTCTGTGATATCTTCAGAAGGAGATCCACTCTAAGCATTTTGCTGAACTTCTATTTAATCTCAAACATGTTGTTTCCATGACAGAACTTGGATGAACACATTCCTTCCATTAAGCATCTATACTGTCGAAGCCTAAAACTCTCAACTGTTGAATCTAGTGTTCAGCTAATAACAGTACGGCAAAAACAACCATGTTCACAGATGAACTGTATGTTTTTACTACACTGAATGAATATTAACATGGAAGGTAGGTGGACCACCAGCCTATTCTGTCTGTGTGTGTGTGTTACAACACTGCTGGAGTGTTTCTATGGTGACTTGGCTTGTTGCACTTAGTATTCATAAAATATACATCAATCTATTCTGAATGTACACCTAAAATGATGAGAAACATTTTACCTATAGTGCCTGCATCTAGGTGTAGTCTACTCCAGGGTGTCTCAGGCCACTCTGAGGGGTGAAGAGGTGCAGCTGCTGGACCCTTACAGTTTCCTTGATTTGTGGTGCAGGCCTGTACTTCCTGCTCTATTTCAGCATCCCTGTCCACCACATGCAACAACATGTCAAGCCTTTCATCTTGGAGACTCCAGGTGCAGTTTTTTTTTTAAATAATGGACCTTGCTTTCTTCGAAATGACCACTCTAGCACCCTACAACATGCATCCATCTCACACTCATCGCTAACCTTCTCTGACTGTAGGCCTTGAACTGAGTATCCATCTCTTTGGGCCACCCTTTTCAACACCACATCTTTTACTGTCCACGGCTTCAGTTGAGCTGTTGTGACGAATGGATCATCCATCATGTCCAGCATAAGGATCTGTCCTGTGTCCACCTCCTCTGTTTGTGGCAGTGGCAGGAAAATGGATGGATGGAAGGATGGAATTTTTAGACCCCGTTTTGTGTGTAAGCAAGCGTTATAAATGAGGCCCCTGGTGCTTGCATGTGACACCTCACCATACGGCGATCCATAGCTGAACAAACACCTCGAACCAAAAGGAGTTCTCCTCACTCTACTTTTATTGGTACGCCACCTTTCTGTCCAGATGTGCACATTTCTGTTCTCTTGGATATTCTAGTTCCCAAAAATAAATATAGAAAAGGAGTGGCAGCGCTCACACAGAGGTCACTGGGCTGATTGGTCAACATGCTGGAATTAGCTGACACCTACTCTGTGTGACGAAATACAACTTGTTTCCTCAAAGATGAACACAAGCAACATTTTATGTAGATTAAAAACCCACTAATCATGTTTCTGATTAGATACTAGGGTGTTGATGAGATGCAACTTTAATGTTTCACAGGGCAGATTATAATCCTTTAATAATTACAAACATTTGATCAGGTTTCCATGTTTCTGGACTCCAGCGCCACCTCTGATCCCGCTCTGAGGATGTCCTGTCTCATATCTGAGTATCTGTGTGGTAATGCTGGTGGGAAGTGGGAGGCAACAAACCCCTGGCTGCTTGATGCCTCAGATAGTCTGCAGCATCAGAGCTGGAGAGAGACGACTCCTGTGTGGACTCTGCAGAAGAAACCCTCTTGAGGAGCCCAGCTGCTGCAGAAAGGTAGGACATGGGTCAGAACATCATCTGGAGTTCAACCCTTCAAACCTGAATATTGATCTTCAACACAAGTATGTTTTTCTGTGTGATGTAAAAGGTGTAGGAAGTTATAAATGACAAAAAATTAACTCAAGTTAAGCCTTCGAAGGAAATGAGCTTAAAATGTATTTCAGTGTTTTTTATTCTTATTTATCTTCTGTCCCCAACTTGTTACTGTTCAGGTTTTCAGCCCGATATTTCAGTGGCAGATCTAAAGCAGGTCTGAAACGTCCAACTTAGGAAGTTTTATTTTAAAAGAGAAATATGTAAACCTGTTCTGACGTTTAGTCTGATAACGTTGGTCTTGATCTAACCGACTCAGACTGAACTGATCTGAGGCCTTTCCTCTGCCTCCTGTTCCAGACCATGAGCGCCCATGAGCATAACCACTCGGACTTCCTGAATGGAACGCCGTGGTTTGTCTACGAGTGCACCATCAAGCTGGATGAGAGCTACAGACGCATCGCCCTCTTCCTGCTCTACCTGTTCATCTTCATGGTGGGCCTACTGGAGAACCTGCTGGTGGTCTGGGTTAACTGGCGCCGGCGCCACTCGGCCAATGGGGTGCTCTTCTGCATCATCAATGTAAGCCTGTCGGACCTGATGGTGATCGTGATCCTGCCTTTCTTCATGATGGAGGTGACCATGGACAGGGTTTGGCTGTGGGGACGCTTCCTCTGCAAGGTGACCAACCTCATCTATGTGGTGAACTTCTACAGCAGCTCCTTCTTCCTGGCCTTCATGACCCTGGAGCGCTACCTATCCCTGACCAGACCTTCGTGCCCCTCCATCTTCCCAGTGATGGGCAGGCGCCGCTGGCTGCTCTGTGGAGGCCTGTGGGCGTTCTCCCTGTTTCTGGCCCTGATGGAGAACGTCCACGTGGATCTCCTGGAGTGGGAAGAGCCGGGCTGCTACATGCTGCCTGAGTACAGCTACACTGAGTGGTTTGTTTCTGTGTCCTTCCTCTGCATGATATTCCAGTTTCTTATCCCAGCTGCAGTCATCATCACCTGCAACGTTCTCATCGCCCGAGCTGTTAAAACAGCCCCAGATGTGGAAGGTCAGCGGGACGTGTGGCTGGTCCACGTTTACTCCCTGGTGTTTGTCACGTGCTGGCTCCCCTACCACCTGATTATGTTGCTGATGATCATAGACGACATCAACCCCTTCATCTTCAGCTGCAACACGGTGGAAGTCCTCTACTTCTCCTACATAGTGGCTCAGGGCTTTTCCCTTTTGCACTGCGTCGCCAACCCTCTGCTTTACAACTTCCTCAGCAAGAGCTTTCGGAACAACCTGATCAACGCGGTGATAAGCTCCTTACCCAAAGATGGAACTCTGGAGCAGGTGGAAGTGGGACCTAAGCCCAACGCTCCTAATGGAGGGAACGGGGGCCAGGGGAAGCAGCGCAAGCTAAGTAACGCGAGCACCAGTCAGTCTGATGTCGGATCTTAAGGAAGAAGCTTGGAACAGCATGATGGTTGAGACTTTTTCTGTTATTTTAGTGAAAACTGGACAGAACTGAATCCAGCCTGAGCGCTTCTAAAGAGCAAAAGTTGTGATTGAGCACAATTTCCCCTCATAATCCACTTCCTGCTTTCCTTTTTTCCCTGTCAGCATGAATGTGATCGGTTTTAAACAGAGCACAGCAGGAAATGTTTGTTTTTCTGCAGAGCTGCTCTAGTCCCACAGGATCTTTGGAAATGACTGTAATCTCCCAACAACGCCTCGCCAGGAATGTGTGTAAACAAATCTTCTAAAGCATCAGGACAGCTTTGTGCTTCTCATCCCTACAACCTTGCAAAAATGAAAGTAGTACGGTTTTATTGCAGATCTAAATATGGAGTTAGCCGCTAAAGCTTATTTATCTCTCTCCAGTGTAGTAATGCTCTGTTCACTTGGAATAAAACACCTTCAAAAAGTCTTTGTGTTCATTTAAGGAGGAAAATCAGAGGTGACCTTTCAGAATAAGAGCGGTGAAAATGCTTAAAAAATGCAGGTTTATTTAACAAACAACATCTGTTCCTGTACCCATCTATGGGGTGCTGGGTGTAGTTAAAAATATATAGTAACACCAACATTTTGACTAATGTCAAAACAATAAAAATGATGTGCAAAATTTTAAAGTCATATTTATTTAGGCAATTACAAAGTTGTATCTGAATGTTAAATCTAAAAATCATTAAAATAAAAATTTTGAATTTTTTCTAAATATATAAAGTTATATTTTAATGTTCAAATCCAATAATAAATGTGGAGGTCTTAAAATATTTAGCTGACCCGCAAATTCAAAATGGATGTAGCTTCAACAAAATAATAGCGGCGTAGAGACATCATGCCCGACACTCAGCTGTCTCTCCTCTCCTGATCTTTATTGGTTTATTTTTCATTTCTGGAACCGTTTAGATAAGAAAGCAGGAAAAAAGGAAGTCCACTCACAATAGCAGGGAAAGATCGTGCTTTCAAAGGGCAAAGGTCACAGGCAGCTGAATGTGTGTGTGTGTGTTTCTGCAACCAAGTCAAAATTCTGATGGAATTTATGGTGCAAGAGGTTTTGAAAGCAAATGGAACATTTAGAGATAATAACAGTCATTTTATTAAAACCTCTACATTTAGAACTTGATACTTAATAGTATAAAAACATAAATACAATAAATAGCTGTACTGCTGTCATAAACATGAGTTAAAGGGATATTCCACCTCTAAGTGAAATTTAGTCTGTTGCCATATTCCCCAGAGTTAGGTGGGGAAAAAGCTTCCTGCTAGCTTTAGCTTAGCATAATCAATGTAAGTAAATGGTAACAGCTAGCATTTCATGTGAAAAAGTGCATTGTGTCCTTGCACCCTGCAGCAGTGGCTTACAGCAGTGATTTGTCATAATGTAGTCCTAATTCTGAATCGACTCCTGTAATTCCTTCATCCATAAACGGCTCACCGGGACTTGACGTCAACAGAGTCTCTAGGTTTGCCTGCAATGGTGTTTATGATCCAGCAGGTGTCAGCAGACCAACACAGTGGCAGTGTTGACATAGCATCAATGAAGTTTGGGTAACATGCCGAAACACTTCACGAGGCCTCATCTACCCATCACTAGAATCATTATTCAGTAATTTCCATGACTTTATCACATGAAGTGCTAGCTGTTACCATTCACTTACATTGTTTACGCTAAGCTAACAGAATAGTGCCATATCAGGAGAATGACAACATGCTTCATCCCACTTATCTAACTCTGGGGAATATGGCAACAGACTAAATTACACTTAGGGTTGGAATATCCCTTTAAGACAAGAGTATCAGAAATCTGTTGATGGGCACTTAAACACCAACACTCCACAGCACAACCGGCCTCAAACCATCAAATTAACAGTCAGTGAACAGAAACTAAATGACTTTTGAAGACGTAACAAAAAAAGAAGAAAACACTTTTTATGATGAATCAAAGTAGATTAGGTTTTTTCTCTCTGAAAAAACAAAATGAAAGGTCAGGACCACAAACAGCTTAAACAGCATAATCGCCACAATAAAAACACTTTGTTCACAGGAACGGAGGAGCGGCACCTCCTCAACTCCACATCTAAACCTCTACGACAGATTCAATCCCGTCTTCATACGACTTCTGACACAAAGCTGCCTTATTCATTGATTTAAAATGTATTTTTAGACAGGCACATGATGAAAAAAATGCAGGTTTCTAAACTTATTTAGCTATTTTTCAAAAGTGCAAGTTAATATTTGTGTAAAATGAGAAACATGATTACATAAACAGATCCCACCAGACCCATCTGAAACGGACCACCAACCAAACGATGCTACCCTGCAACTTTAGCCTCTGAATCAAGCCTCTTACAGGTTCTTAATTGTAAAATATTTGGTTAAAGAAGCCAAATGATGTTGATAAAAACTGATTTATAAAAGCAATAAAAGGGTAAAAAGGACTGAATACTTTTCATATGTACTGTATTTAGTTAAGAGTAAAAAGGAAGCAGCGATGGAGTAGAAGTTCCTCAGTTGTCCACAGGGCGCAGCGGTTCTTTAGAGTGATCATTGTACATGAAGGTCTGCTCGATGTTGAAGTCTGGTGGTAGATGGTCCTTGTGAAGCTCCATGTGTGACGACACCAGCTTCAGCGTGGAGAAGTAGAAGCCGCACACGGTGCAGCGGTACATGAGCGCGCCGGCGTGCGTCTTCAGGTGACAGATCATGGTGGAGCGACCTCTGAAGAAGCGCAGACACACTTTGCACTGGTAGGGTTTCTCACCAGTGTGGATCCGGAGGTGATAAGTGAACTCTCCTGAGTGGGCGAAGCGTTTGCCACAGTAGCGACACCGGTACCACTTCTCACGTACCACTGTGGCTCCAGCTGCACCTTCCAGCTCCGAGCAGCCGTTTGTCAGGACCCCAGAGGACATGCTGGACACCGGTCCCTGAAAGATCTTCTCTGGCACACTGAAGCCCATCCCGAGACCCAAACCCAGGTTGCTTATCTTAGAAAGTCCACCCATGTCCCTTGGGGAGGTGGAAGAGGAGCAGGATGATGAGGGACACTCCTGACCCTGGTCAGCTTTTCGTTTGCCTGACCAGCCTTGACCCCCCGTGCCTCCTCCACCCCCCAGGGGCTCTGTGGTGTGCTGACTGAGGTGAAACTGAAAGGCCGATGAGGAGCGGAAGGTCTGTGGGCACAGGAAGCAACGCATCTCCTCTGCTCCTGCAGTAGCTCCTCCCCCAGCACTGTCTGTCCCCACTTCGTCGGCTCTCAGCTCCAACCGCTCCCTCTCCTTAGCCGTTGCCTCCTCAGCGTGACCCACCATATGTCTGTCCAGCAGAGGGCGCTCTACAAAGCAGCAGGCACAGTGAGGGCAGGTGAAGACGGGCAGAGAAAGGTGGGTGAGAGTGTGCCACAGAAGGGAGCACAAGGAGTTGTGGGGAAGGTGGCACACCCCACAGGTGAGAATCTGGGAACACACGTGGCTCAGCAGGTGGTCTCTGACAGTCTGCCCGGGACAAATGAGACAACACAAACAGGAGAGGTAAGTCCATTTCACACTCAGAGACATGTTTGTTTGTGACAGCATTGCTAACTGTTTCAGACTACAGCCACAGAGATAAGCAGCTAATATAAGGATCAATTCAATCATTTTGTGCGCCTTCCTGCCACCAATCAAGGCAGCTCAGGTGCTGAACCTGATAAAATACAAGCAGATAAAGTCATTAAAGGATAAAACAGGACGGTGTTGTACAATACAAACATGCAGCATCTACGAACACCACAGCAGTGAGGTGTTAAACAGTAGCACACCTAGGAGTAGCTTAAAATTGAAAGGACTGGACCGACCAAAAGCCAAGTGATAGATGTGTGTTTAAGGGATGGAGCCTGCTGAACATGGAGCTGGAGAGTGTTCCAAAGTTTAGGGGAGACATGAAAAAGCATGCTCTCCTCATGATTAATAGCACATCTTTGAGCAGAAGAAAGTGATCAGTAGAACGTAGGGACTTAAAATGCTGCATCAGTCTGACTTTAAAAGGGATATTCCACCCAAAATTAAAATTTTGTCTGTTGACATATTTCCCAGAGTTAGATAAGTGAGAAAAAGCATTTTGTAACCAGCGCAGTCATTCTTCTGATCTGGCAGCAGTCCGTCTGCTTTAGCTTAGCATAAACATTGTTTATGCTAAGCTAAAGCTAAACTAAAGCAGACAAACTGCTGCCAGATCAGGAGAATTACTGCGCTGGTTACAAAATGCTTTTTCCCACTTAAATAACTCTGGGAAATATGTCAACAGACAAAATTTCAATTTTGGGTGGAATATCCCTTTAACGCTCCCAAGTGAGGTGGATCGTCTGATATTGATAGAGAGGTGGTTCAATCATTGTGAGGTCATTGTTGCAAAGCTTCATCCTCTCGACAATTACGCTTGGACCTAGATACCACCAACAAATTCAGAACAATGCAGAGCGAAGGGATCTGGAAGAAGCATACTTCTCCACAAGTGCTGATAGGTATGGTGGGGTCGTTCATGCAAGCGACTGAAATATGAAAGCTAGCACCTCTATGCGGTACTTTATGGAAGCCACCTCAGAGTGCCCAGGACTGGAGATATATGTCCCCCCCACTTCTTCACTCCAATCCGCTGACTGATTCAGGCCACCATAAAGGGAGTTACAGTAATCAAGTCTAGACGATACAAAAGCAGACTTTGTATTCTCCATATTCTTTTGGGAGAGCACTGACTTGATGTTAGACAGGAGTTGGACTTGACAGAAGCAGGATCTCATCACTGCATTCATTTGGTTGTCAAATGTTATGGAACCTATCTTCAGGCCTAGATCAGTAATCAGTTTCTTCGACGGGAGATAATGATAATAGATCCAAACCTTGTAGCTGATGATCGTTATGGATTAAAAACTATGACCGCCGTTGGACTCTCAATTAGCTTAATAGATTAGCGGACTATGATGCTCATCCCTATGGTTGAACCATTTCTCTACATTCCAACATGAGGTGAGGATCTCCCAATGTTTACATACATTTTAGAGAAAATCATTTACATTGTTCTTTTAGAAGGCTGATTTCCGTGTGTTTCTGGTTAACCACGTAAAACTTGACCCTGATTCATGTATTGTAGGATTTCAGCTTCCATTGGTATTTTGGAGCGGTATTTCCTCTCTCTGCTCTAGACTCTCCAGGGTTGTATTTAAAATTATTGCTGCTGTTATCTCTGTCTTCTGTTTATCTTGCATGATGACTGACCCTTCTGGGTTTATAATACCCCCCCCCCCCCCCCCCCCCCCCGCCCTTTGTGCTAACCTTAAAGACACAATTTCGGAACGTTGATAAAGGGATCCTTTGTTTATTAATGCTTAATAATGCACTAACTGACTGTTACAGCCCCTGGCTGTTTTTATTTGTTTTGTATTGTAATCTTTCCCCTCTTTTCTCCCTTCCTGAGAGTGTGAGGCGAGCACCTGCAGCACCTGGCTCCACTCTCACTAATTACCTCCACTTTGGAGTGTACCAGCTGTCTCCAACTTTCAATCAGCCCTGACTGCTACAAAGCCCAGCCACACCTCAGACTCTTGGAGCGGCAGGACAGGAAGGAGGCTGTCCTGTTGACTCCCTGGCGGTGTTTCATATTCTGTGTCTTGGATTTTAACAGCTTCTCTCAGAGTTTAAGGTTTTAGCTTATTTGTGTGGTAACCCTTAAGGGGTGAATTTGGTATTCGTGTCTTACTAGTGCAGACTGTATGGTTTCCCTGACTTAGCCGGTGCCTGTAGAAAGGTTACGTGGAGTCCGAAAAGGGGCTTTTCACTTTGGGGGTGGCGTCCCAGTACATAGGGGAAATCAGTTAAAGCTGAAGCTCTGAGAGGTGTTTGATTATAAGCTGTTCTTTGAGTTCTTGTTGTTTCGGATAACCGCCAGTTTAATTTGTGTTTACATTTGGTTCCTTTTGTTAATAAAACATCATATCATGATTTTTCCATCTGACATGCCTCCATTATTGTTACTCAGGTCACCTAGACGACCTGGTTTGTAACACTGACGCTAATAAAGGGACCCATATTGTAAAGTGTTACCAACGAATCAATTGTTTGGTGATGCGTTGTCATGACATCACTAAACCCTGACAGCATTTGTTTTTTACCACAATATTACTTTATAATATTCAGTAAACCTCTGACATTGTATCATGTTGAAATGGTATTTCTACCTTTGACATTTTCTGCATAAAAAGCTCTTTTTAGCACCTTCAGCCCATTGCTAACGTCCNACCTTAAAGACACAATTTCGGAACGTTGATAAAGGGATCCTTTGTTTATTAATGCTTAATAATGCACTGACGCTAATAAAGGGACCCATATTGTAAAGTGTTACCAACGAATCAATTGTTTGGTGATGCGTTGTCATGACATCACTAAACCCTGACAGCATTTGTTTTTTACCACAATATTACTTTATAATATTCAGTAAACCTCTGACATTGTATCATGTTGAAATGGTATTTCTACCTTTGACATTTTCTGCATAAAAAGCTCTTTTTAGCACCTTCAGCCCATTGCTAACGTCCTGTAATCAATCTTCTTAAATGGGTAAGTGCTGCTACAGTGCCATCTAGTGGACGTTCTGGCATTACAGGTGTAAACCACTCAATAAGGTAGGCCAGTGTCAGTTCATTCTGCAGATTTAAAGACTCAAATATTCTCTACCAATTTTTGACTAGACTGTTATTAAAATGTGATGAGTTTCCGTAGAGGATCACAGAGCAGGGAGACCATTTATCTACACAGATCACAAGGTTTGACTGGTTGTTCCCACAGAGCTAACTGCAGTCTGTCTCATGAACATTGTTTGAAACAGCAGTTTTTGCTTCTGAAGGCTCTTTACTGATCTCTGATTACTATTTGTTAAACACCACCATAAACTGTTGTGGTGTATTATGATGGCTGAATCAAAACTATAGCAGCAGGTCAACTATAAAGATCTGGAGATGAGTGTCACCATATGGATCAAATAGGATGAAAACATGTCTGATTGCATCAGAACATCCCTTCTTTATATACACCACTAAAGATAAAAGACTGAGAACTTCTCACTTGTGCTGCATGTTAACTTGCAGCTTAACATGGGTTCTGTTCCCTGTCTAGGATGTCGTGGTGACATCATAATGTTGCTATGATGATTGTTTCATTTATTTCTCATAACCTACAATGTTGTTATGTTTGCTGTCTATGCTGTCAGTCTAAAGCTATTCCAAAGAAAGCCTGGTGTCCCACACTGAACTTTAAACCACGATATAAACATGCATCTACCTGGAAGCCCTTGCTGAGGGTTTTGAGGCACACAGAACACTTCAGCTCTGAACCCAGGTTCTGGCTGCTGCTGACCAGCGCCCCCTGTGGTAGGCTGTAGCTGGAGGCTGTCTGGTAGTGGTGACGCAGTAGCTTGTTTTGGCTGCAGAACTGGGCGTGGCACATATCACAGGTGAAGAGCTGAACCCCAACATGGGTCAGGACATGGGAGACGCCGGCGGTGCGGTCTGGAAACGAGGCCCCACACACCTTACAGAGCCCGAGCTCCGTTAGGTGGCTCTCACCATGTTTCCTGATGAAAAACGGGTCTGCAGGAAGCGATGCTGAACAGGTTTTACATGTCAAAATGTTTCGTATCACCTGCATGAGTAAAGAACATTGTTAGTGTTCTCTGTTTACCAAGATATTTTACTGCTGAAAGCCACAGTCATTACCTGAATTCCTTCTTCGCTTGTATCGCCGTTCTCCAAACACACAAGGTCATCGTCATCATCCTCATCCTCCCCGTCCTCCATGTAAGTCTCATCATCACTCAGTTCAATGATCTCACCTGTCATCTGTCTCCACGGCCCCTCCCCATTACCTTCTAGAGCCTCCTTCTCATCCTTACTCTGCCCTGTCTGTACCTCCATAAGCATCAGCGAGCTGTCCCCCTCCTTGTTTGCAACACCACCCTCCACGGACACCACCCGCAGGCTTCCTGGAGGATCTCCTGAGGATGATGATGGGGCACAGGCCTCAGCTTCGAGTTGAGCGGAAGATTTTGGAGGGGGGCAGGAGTCAGATGGTGTTTGGTCACTGCTCTCAGAGATCACTTCACCAGGTGTCTCACAGTTTATATGGTCTCTGCTTGTCCCCTCATCGTCCAGGTCCTGTTCAGTCTTCAACTGGAGCACCGGTCTAGGAGGCAGCACACTCTCCATTTCACTGGAAAGGCTGCTGCTGGTTAACACAGATGCTGTTTGTAGGTGAGGATCAACTGCCATCTTTCCATAGTTGATGTGGGACTGGACGTCTTCTGCCTTCAGGTCCACAGACAAAGTCCCTCTGTGAGCATCGCTTTCTGTTGTGGATGTCCTGGTTTGAAAGACAGGCGAGGGAGCGGCTGCAGGAGTCGGGGCAGTGGACGGACCGGCTGATGAGGACAGAGATGAGCAGGAGGCAGCAGAGGAGGAACATATTGAGGCTGAACTGATACCCGCCACTGCAGATGCAGCATTGACCATGACCGGGTCCAATGGGAGGTCTCCAGAGCCGCCATCTTTAGCAGACACAGAGGCCTGCAGGTCAGGAAATGTGGCATGGCAAGCTCTCATCAATTCACCCACACCAAGCCTCTCAGCCAGCTCATACAGCACCCCCACATCGATGAGATCAATCAAGATCTCCCCTGTGTACACGAATGTCAGCACTTTCTCAAAGTTGACTGGGGAGATAAACTCCAATGAAAACACAGCAGAAGCTGTAGCTGGAGGCTGCGAGAACAAGCTGTGAAAGTATGTCCCAGCACAGGCAAGAACAGCCCGGTGCGCTGCAAACGTCCGGCTGCTGACTTGCAGGAACACATCACAATACTGACGCGTTTGGCGGCAGCGGTTGAGCTCGGCAAGCAGGTTGGCTGCATGACCAGGGCCCTTCAGCTGAATCCTCATCCTGTTGCTGCCCCTAAAGTCCTACCTGTAGAATCATGGGGAAAACAAATAACTTCAACTGTAAGGATCTGTCATGGAGTAAATCTTCTCTAACACAGGGAGGCACAAAACTCTTATAGCCTAAAAACAGAACAGGATGAAAGAACAGATGAACTCTAAACATAATCCATGATACATCTGTCACAGGGACCCAAAATCAAATTCAAGCACCTTTCAAGTTGAGTTTCAAGATTTTTCTCTGATTCACACAAACACGAGCAGTCCATTTAATCAAAATTATTGTTTTTGTTTATCTCATGAATGTTACACGTCACACAGTAAAATTCAAGCATTTTTAAGGCTTTGAAGCTTCCATAAAAGCACTGTGTGGTTATCGTGAGTTAAGCATCATCATCATCATCATCTTACCATCCGAGATGGATGGATGGATGGGATGAAAAAAGGCAGGATAGCTTTTCTTTTTAACTTCATTTGGTCGCATATTTATTACTATATCTTGCTTAGTTCCATTGGAAAACTTTAGAATTTTACTTGGAAGACACAAAAGAACAGAAACATCCAATAAATCCAGAAGCTGAAACAGCTGCTTAAAAAGAATCTTAACTACAAACGATGCTAATAAATCAGAGCAGTTTTAGCATTAATAGCTGCTGATAACTGCCTCTCTTTAAAATGAGATTAAAGAAAGCCTTATAAAACACGATCTCAGAATAAACCTGAAACAAAAAAGATTTAGAACTGAGAGAATCTGTATTTCTACCAAAGTAAGCGTCACTTTTAAATCAATACCCTATGTTTTAAAACATTGAAATCTCTTTAGAAACAAATCTGAGCAAGATGCTTTTCTAAATCCCAACTATATAATTTATCGTTGTTTAAATGGAGCAGTTTAATGAAAACGGAGCCTGAACCGAGTTTATTATCAGTCCAAACATTTTAATAATGGAAAGTCTGCTAGCAACAGCTAAAACACACATTTCACTCCTTTATTAACGGCTGCAAGAACCTTCCGACACTCATGTTTTCATCACGACTTACCCAAATGACATTAATCATTTAAAGCTGTAGAAAATCCGTTTCTTTTCTTTTGTTTTCAACATAACACAGTTGTTGGACATATTATTATTGAATTGAAAGCTTTGTGATGATCCGTCGCGTTATGGTGACGTCATGACGTAGATGTATGGGAAGCCAAAGGGGCCAAAAAAGCTTGCCATAGTTGACGGACTAGAACGTCATAAACCATAAACGAAAACGTGTCTTACGGAGAGGAAAGCAATTGTAAAAAAAAAAGATGGAGAGCAGAGCAGTTGTTCCCACAGACATAGTAGACTACTCATGTACTGGTGCTGCCTATTGGAGCCGGAGCCGCCATAGTGGCCGGCTCCAATCACACATTTCTACCGAGGAATGTTCTTACCCATGCGTGCTTACCCAGCTAAAAAACACATTTTATTAAGCTTTTTCACTAATTCAGACACATGGTATGGCATGATAAAATACAAATATAATTAAATAAAATAAATGAAAAAAAAATTTAAATATAAAATCCCTAGGTAGTCAATCCACGTGATCTGTTTTCAATAGTACGCCAGTTGTTGCAACCGTAGGCTGCACAAAAATGGGCATAGTTGCTCACTCTGCATTTTGGACAGTGAGGAGACCCATCCAATATGACGCTGTTACGCTCTCCAGCACCCAATAGGGCATCTACGTATTCATGTCTATGTTTGTTCCTGTCAGCTGTTGCAGAGAAGAAAGAAGAAAGTAGTGGGAGTGTGTGTGTGCACATGCGTGTGTGTGCACCAATGACTGTAGAAATGATGGACAGATAACGCCCACCTCTTTCCATTGTCCTAGCTGAAGCCAAAAATAGGCGGTTCCCTCCACTTCTGTCTTGGCCGTGTCATTTGTATAATTTGTGTCGTCACTATACCGAAAAATCCCAAAATGGGCGAAAATGTGGAGCTGAGGGTGGTGCATCAAAACGGAAACGAAGTAGACCGTATATAAATGATGGTTCCATCCCTTTTTCTAAATGTAGATGTATTGAATGAGTGCCTTTAAAGTTGGCCTCCTCCCACATCACCCCATCATCACCCAAAACGGATCTCAGCATCCCTCCAACATGGACAGAGTCCTGGGGAGCTGCTAGAAGAACAGAGTTAGGGCTCTGCTGAGCCTAACTTTACAGATATCTGTATCAAAAGTCATAGCAGGTATGTCCTGAACGAGCGTAACACTTTGATACCCAAATTGCTAAAATAGTTGAAAAACTGTAGAAAAATGTTTACTGTAGATTTATGGAGAAATACTAGGTCAAAGTACCTAATAATGCCTATCCAGGATAGGAGTTTTTTTTAAATTTCAGAAATGTATTTCCCAAAATTGCTGAGAGGTGACAAAAAACTCTCTTTAGATCATGTTAAAGGGTCACCTCAGTGTTGTAAATGTTATTTTTAAAAAAAGTAATTAGTTATAGTTACTAATTACTTTGTCAAAAAAGTTACTGAGTTAGTTACTGATTACAAGATTATAAAAGTAACTGGAAAAACAACTTTTTCGTTGCTTTTTCTAGGGGTGGGACTCTATTAAAAAAATTAATCTAATTAATTAGAGGCTTTGTAATTAATTAATCTTTATTAATCACATTTTAATCAGTCAAGATTTGACATGACAAACAAATCAGTTTAGACAATCATATTGTGAGAATTGCCTCCTGTTCTTGAGTAAAAAATTATGAAATTGACCTTTTTTGAAGAGGACTCAGATTTTTTTTTGTTTTATTGGGAAACAGACAGATTTATCCTGTATTGATTTAGTTGGGGAAATTATTTCTCTCTCTATTTGACCTACATCTGAGGGGCAGTGGGCTGTCATCTGTACAGCAACCCTGTTTAGGAAGTTTTTGTGTGAGTCTCTAGTTGAAGCCCAGCTAGAGTTCTTTACAGAGACATTGACTGCCTCTTTCAGCAGCTCTAGAGATGTCCTTAATTGCCCTCTGATGACCCTGGCCCCACACGCCAAGCTTGAGTAGCAGCCATGATGTTGCAATGGCTATAAGTCTTCTGCATCCCACATCAACAGGTCGAACCTTCGTCTTTTATCCACATTATTGAGCTTCAGCTGCAAGTAACATTCTATATGAGGACACAGGGTGTCAGGAGGTTAAATGCATGTTGGAGAGATGGTATTTGTTCAGGAGCAACGCTGAAGCCATCTTGTTTCAGTTATTTCCTGTAAGTCCTTATATGTCTGGTGTATAACTGCTTTTTGAATGCAAAGGCTGTTTTACAGACAGAAGTGCTGACAGGTTTAGTACCACCCATTGTGTGAAACTTTTACAGAAAGGAAGTGTAAAGCAGAGCTCTGTCTTCTCACAGGGGAACATCAAACCACATGTTCAGATGTGTTGATTGGTCAAAAATCCAGGAAGTGGAAACCTTCACTGATCACATCAGCTCAGTTAACAAAAATCGAATCACAAAGGAGGATGTAAAACAAAACGAGCTGCCTGTTGTTCTGTCTGTGCATGTAGAAGAGGATATCAGTGAAATACAAACCACCGTGAACCTAAAAACAGAACTATTCCTGACTCTCACCACCTATGGAACCAAAACTGTGTCAGACTGAGAAGCCTATAACACCTACTGCCTGACTCAATTTCCATAGATGCAGATGTTGTTGTTTTTGTTCAGGCACTAAAGCCTTGAGATCTTCTGATAGTGGGCTTCTGTGGAAACAACAAATACCTGTTGTAGATAACTCTGAACAGCCTCAGTCTGAAGAAACAGTGTTAAGTTGTGATTAGACAGATGGGTCCACAGCTAGCCATAATGGTGCCAGTTAGAAAGTGTCCTACAGAAGCTAAAAAATCAGTTCATGCAAATATTATACAACATTTGACTTTCTGAAGCCAGAACTATGGAATTCCAGCCAGAAATGCCACAGGAGCTAGCTCTGCGGGAAATAACCACAGAATTATTTTTAAAGTGGAGTTGTAACAGTACAACTGATGAATATATCAATGTGGTGTGTCAGCTCATGGCCTTCAGGGGAGCCCATCACCCTTTTAGGGGAGCCGGGCTACCCTTATGGTGCGTTCAATTTGTCCTCGGAACTTGGAAATCCCGACTTCCGAGTAGGAAAAATCAAACAAAACGCCCCGCAAAGTCGGACCTCCCAGTCGGAAAATCAGAAGTTTTTTAGAACTCCGACCTCGAGATCCAAGATGGCAGTTCTCCGTATCGACAACAGTAAGTTTGGGTTGAAATGTGTTTATTTTACAAGACACACATATAAGAGTGCTTTTAATATCAATGATACATGTAGCGCTTGCAGCTCCAAGCTGAACAAACTAAAAGTGTTGTTTATTAGTCGTCTGTATTCATTGAGAGCTACCAAAACAGCAGTTTTTAAGGGCGCCGCCATATTGGAATTCCGACTTCACGACTACGGTAACCAGAACGCTGTTAACTCGGGTGTGACGTCATTCCGAGTTCCGACTTCCGAGGTAACTCGAACGCAGCATTAGCTTCCCCGTTATTTGAAACCTGGTGAGCGCTCTGTGAAGAAGCTTTTGAATGAACTTCTGGACATTATACTTTTCTAAGACCGCAGAAACAGCTTTGTAGCTGGCCTCACTCACGCTAGCCGTTAGCCCACCTGTCTAGTCAAATCTTTCTCCAAACTGAGGCTGTTGATCAAGTGATCTACTACAGGTAAGATAATTGTTGTTCATAACGTTTTCCTGAAACCCACTTCAAGACTTCTTTATGAGCTTCAACGTGCCAGCGAGCAGCAGGAATGTTCACACACAACCGCTGAAGAAAACCAAACACCATCACGTTAATGCTAATAAAAAATGTCTTTTATTCTGGTGATATTTTGTTCTTTTAATGAGGGATTCACACAGTCAGCAGAGCGTGACACGTTACCCACACAGCAGTAATATGAACACCATCTTCATGTAGTCTCTCAGTGGTCCCGGACATGTGGGATCACTGAATGTAGGGTTTTTAGAAATGATGAAAGACAATGAAAAAACAAGCATGACAGAATTTTAAAACCACCAGTAAGAAACCACTTATAACCGTGTGTCTTTGTTACAGAGTTGAACTTCACGTATGTTTTACAGGACGAGAATATTAAAATGTCACTTTAGACTCCTGATAATAACACAGACTCTTTATAGTTCATCTTCACTCTTCTCTAGTTTACTCAGATTTGCTTTTTTCAGGTGATTTAACGCAGTTAAACTGTTTAGATTGGCCAAACTGACAGGCACACTTAACCAAAAACATGACATAATGTATTTTTAAAGCAAAAGGAGGAAAACTAAGCTGCCATTTTGGTCCTGTCACAACAAATCTGAATAAATACATCTCTTTGATGTTGAGGTGAGCGTTCAGTTCATAATGACGTTGTTGCTTTTGTTCATCGTAGCTGATTATTGCACTTCTTCAGGAGGAAGTGGAGAAGAAGCAGAGGGAGCGGGTGCTTTAAACGTTACAGAAGAGTGCTACAGGTCTATCAGACAGCAAAATGTTGCTCATCGACTCACTGAAGGAATATTGCTTTGAAGTTGAGTGACGCGTTGTTCAGTCTTCAGAATCAACGTTTTATTCTTTATATACTATAGAAGTCTGGTCCTTTTCTCTCACGCCCCACTCAGTGTTAATGATTTCACTCATTATAGGAATTTTATGGGTCCTCCAGCCGTCACCAGCCCACATTATGACACCCGCTTCCTGGAGCTGGTTCGGCCCAGGCTGGCAGTGCTGGAGCGGCGAGAGAGGACCGGGGTGGCAGCGGTGGGAGACACATCGTTGGAGCCGCCGTGTTGGAGCAAAATATCGATGCAGCCTTTGCTTCCAGTTTTTCTTGCTATCATCACGGGTGTCTGGCCTTGGCTGTCCTTTGCTTTCACATCGATTCCATACTGCAGCCAAAAGAAAACAACATGGATTTAACACTGAGGGCAGTGGAGGCAGTTCTCTGTTAGATTTGTTACAAGAAGCCAGAAAAATACAACAGTTTTCTGCATTTTGGCTATTTTTTAGTCTTGTACTTCCTGCACAATTCAAATAATTAGAGCTTCTTTACAGAATGAGTAACAATGTCCAGAACCCCATTTGTTAGATAATAATAATCAGTGTCTTGTGGTACCTGACATGTTTCTGGTTTCTGTATGAAATGTCTATGACTGCTCAAATGGTTATTTATGAGCATATTTGTTGTATTGGTATAAGGAGTCTTCCGCATTGCCGGCAGTAAGTCGGACTTGTTTCCAGTGAGGGTTGGACTCTGCCAAGGCTGCTCTTTGTCACCGAATCTGTTCATAACCTTTATGGACAGGATTTCTAGGCTCAGCCAAAGTGTTGAAAAGATCCATTTTGGTGGCCTAAGGCTCAGGTCTCAGCTTTTTGCAGATGATGTGGTCCTGTTATCTGTTGGCTGGCCAGGGAACGCCTTGGGATTCCCCCAGAGGAGCTGGCCAAAGTGGCTGGGGAGAAGGAAGTCTGGGCCACTTTGCTTAGGCTACTGCCCCCATGACCCGACCTCGGATAAGCAGACGATCATGGATGAATGGATTTGTTGTATATAATTGTTTTTTCCCCTCGCAAACCCAGTAATGAACAAACAGAACCAATCAGAGTGACAGGCAGGCTTAATGCTCCAGGATCTGGTCATTTCTGTTAATAAAACCCAGCCAGATGACAGTTTTATTAGGTTACTCTCTGCAGCACACCCAGTGCCTGCTCCTGATTTACATTATGAATGATTGATAGATGCAGCATCTTTATGATTTATCTCTTTTAAATGAAATTTGCCATAAATTAAGCTGAAACCTTTAATAGCACCTTCAGCTGGACCAGTGTTGCTTTCTTGAGTTATGTTTTTGGTTCATCTTCTTCAGGAATTATGGCCCTGGCATAATCTGTGAGCATTCAGAATATTTAAAGTGAAAGACTTTCATCCCCCTGTTACAGCCCTTGGCTGTTTGTGTTTTGTATTTTTATTTTCTCTGGTTTCCTCCCTTCCAGTGTGTGTGTGAGAGAAGGCCTGCCACACCTGGTTCCTCTCCCCCTGATTGGCTTTAGCAGCTGTCCCAAGTTGCAATCAGGCTGGCTCTGCTGCCATAAAAAGCCAGCCTGTCTTCAGTTCAGGGGGGCAGCAGGACAGAGGTGCTCTGGACTGTTGTCTCCCCGGTGGCTTTTTGGTTTTAAACTTTGTTTGAGTTGGTTTTTGTTAAATAACAACATGTCTCTGCTTTTATTCCCCTTTTTAGGAGAAGACTGCGGTCTTAAGGGGAATACACTTTTGGAGCTAAGGCTAAGTTTCCAGAGACCTTTGGGGGAAGTTGTTCAGGTCTCTACATAAGTGTTTTGGTCAGCAGAGACTCGGGGTATAGTTGTTATCGTTTTGGCCACCGGTTTAGTTAGTCATCTTGTGTTTATTGTTCAGTTCCCTTTGTAAATAAATGGTTTCAATTATTTTTGCACCCGAGCACGTGTCCTTCTTTGTTACCCAGGTCACCTGGACGACCTGGTCCGTAACACCCCCACCGTGTCAAAACAAATGTCTCAATTTCTCAACAAATATTGAGCCGTCTCTGGTCGATTAGCTGTGAAAATCATCTCTCGTGAAGTTGATTTCAACCTTTAATCAGTTCTAGAATCCATCCAAGGATTATTTTCTGAAAGTTTCATTAAAATCCCCTCAGTTTATAGGATGTTTCTAATGAGACAAAAACATTATAGCCCACCAGACAGTTTGGGGAAACAAAAAGAGACCCACCCAGACAAGCAGCTGTGTCATGACCACGTCTCCCAGCTGGCAGGCAGCGTGTAGAGCCGTGCGGCTCAGAGCAGACGACCCAGTCAGCTGGGTGTTGATCTGTTCCTTGGTGCTGTGGGCCAGCAGAAGCAGCAGCCTGGGCAGATCCCTCTCAGTCACTGCAGACAGCAGCCACACCGGCATGCTTTCGTCTGACAGCTTGGTCCCTGAGGCTGGCTGAAGAGGAGCCACAAACGCACGCTGTTCATACTTAGCTCGAATCCAGGACTCCCTTTCCTCTCTAGTGACACAGAAACACAGCAAACATGGAAATACTTCATTAGTCTTCTCTGTCACCTTTTAAGCACAGGCCCAGGACCTCCCAGGACCTCTGGTTTAGTTGTTGATGTGTTGATGAACTGAAAAAAAGAGCCCCCTTCATTAGGAGCCGGAGGTGGGCTCATGGTGGGAGTGCTACATTTAAAATCTCTAAGATGGTTTCACTTTTACTCAGAGCATTCACTAACAGCAACTGCTGTTCATAAAACTGTTTCCATAAAAGTAAGTGAATAAATAAGCAGTGATGCAAATATCAGACTGAGACTCTGTGAGAGCAGATAAATCAGGGTTCTCTGTATTTCTAGACAACCTGAGACCAGCTGCTGTTTAAAGCTCTTATTCACTTGTTTTTACGATTCACTTGCTGTGGTCTCTAGTATTAATGGATGCCTTGTGAGTGGTTTACTGTGGGGAAAAAGCTCTTGAACAGAAAACAGCAGTCTTACAGCGGTCTTACTCATTATTATTTCCTGATATTTAGACATCTCTCCTCTGATTGGCTAACACCAGCGCCACTCTACAACTGAAACTGTTTGCTCTGCAACGTTGATGTTTTATCTCCACAAATAACACAAGCCTGGAGGAGTTCTGCTGTGTGGTGGAGTTGCTAATGCTAACGGTTAGCTTCTACTAGCCCAGACGTTTTCTGCTGTTTCCTGGACGCTAAACCAACAACAGCCTTCCCTGTTATGAGTCAATATGAACGTTAAGTGACAGTGTGACGTAGATCTGTCAGGCTTTTCTAATCCTAGTGTTTCATTGTCTATTTTCTATCGGCGGTTAATGCAGGAAATGAGGGTAGAAGACTATTTTTACATTCAGCCTGCATGTTAAACTCAGAGTGACCGATCGTATTTAAAAGATAACAAGTAAAAAACAGTTTCTCAGTAAATTTGCTCTTCAAAGCTGTATTCAGTGAGCTAAAAGTCTTTATGACAGCGTTGGCTAACCCACCGTGTTGAGTTCGGTGTGGGCTTGGTCCGGCCCTGAGTGCAGCTCTCCCAGATGCTGTTGGCCATGTGATTTCCAATGGCAGCCAGAACCTGTGTGAGCTCTCCGGGCCAGTCGTCCAGGTCCAGAGAGCGAACACGTGACAGATGGGTCCCCAGGTTCCGGTGGATCCCTGAACACTCGATGCAGATGAGAGCTCCCAGGTTGAGACTGGCCCAGGTGGGACCTAAGAGACAAGACAAGGGACACTGGCTAAAAACTAGAACACTTCAAAGGGAAAAAAAGGAATGCTGCAGACTGGGAGCTGTGTGGGTAAGTGTAGTTATTCTCTGTGAGGACTTACTGGGAGCTTCACAGTCCACACACAGACTGTTGCCTTTGGTGTTTCTGATGCCCTGCAGGGCTACAGCCTCACTCTGACTGCTCCTCCGGGCCTGCAGACACACATTTTAATCATTTATTAAAAAACAAGAGCTATGTGCTATACGCGGCCAAATACGACGAACGAGAGCCCATTTAAAATGGAGGAACATGATTCTGAGGTGAACAGCCTGAGCTGGGATTTAACAGATAACTCAAGCTATGGGAGACAACAGGTTGCGAATGTTTCTGCTGTTTCCTGGTTGCTGAAATGGATGAGTTCATAATTTAATCAGTAAGGAGGTTTATTATGGAGAGAAATGCACCACAATAGATAGTTCATTAGCATGCTAATTAGCCAGGGCTGTGTGTGATTCTACTTACTGTTGCTGATTTTCCACCATTTTACTTTAGTGACCAGAATTTAAGGTGCAAACCTATTTACACTATGAATCATTCCACATCAGATGTGCACATGTCAGTTTCTCAAGTCGGGACTCTTATGACTGAAACTAATCCAATTCCTGCCGTCTAGTCTGCCTGAAACCACTGAACTGCTTTGGTTTCTGCATCTGAAACATGATGTGGGTTCAGCTCTTTGGAACATGAACAACCAATCAGCTGCAGTCCGCTGATGTCTGAGACTACAGTTGTAAGTCACAAGTTATTAAAACAAGTCTCTAAAAGAAAGTTCTGTGTGACTATTGTAATTCTGAATTTTCCCAACTGTTGTGACTGTATTGTAATTTTTATAACCATTTCCCAACTGTTTCCGTGTATTTAGCTCATTGATTCCCTCAAACATCCTGATCTGTCAGCCTCCTGTTCTTCATCCATTAATCAGCCTGCCTGTCACCTCTCCCTGCTTAAATACTCCCTGGTTTCATCCCTCATTAGTCAGACCCTAATGGTGTCTCATTACCACTGCCTGAACCATTGTTGGCCCCTGGGCCATTTTATTCTAATAAAGTTTTTTGTTATTCAGTTTCTCTGCATCCAGGGCTGATAGTGTAGCGTGAAAAAGCTGATCCCATCACAAGCTGGTGCACGTTTTCTCACTAACAGACCACTAGAGGTGAGGATGTCTGATAAGAACATAAGGATTCTTTCGGACCGCTGGCATTCAGGATTTCTGAAGCATTTTTCAAACCAAATTTTGTCATCTTACAAATAAACCTTTACCTCTTTTGCTTGTGTGAAAAAGCTCTACAGCTCAGACCATACAGGCAATATCAACAAACATAGGAGATGCTTTCTGCTCCGTCATCAGCTGGATGATGTCAGTAAATGATTTTACCTTGTTTCTGCCACTCTCGCAGGACTGCAAGCTGGCCAAGATCTGGCTCTCTATGGCCGACACCCACGAGTCCCTTTCCTCCATGCTCTGAGCCTCAAAGTGCCATGTTTGTCCAGTAAATGAAACTATAATAAAATCTGCATTCTCTTCATCTGTAAGTAAAAAGAACAAGCAGGGAAAACTGCATGAGTACCAGGGATTAGAGTGGAAGTGTTTGTTAAAGGAATTTAAAACAGTACCAAACAGTTGGATGGAGGGTGAAAAAAAACACGTCAGGGTTATTTCAGTGAACAAGTCAAATGATAACTCATGCTTGACACGATGATGAATACCAAGAACACAAAAATGGAAATAGCTGCAGGAAAGTTGCTTTATGTAGATCGGAGCACATGCTGAGTCAGCACCATCCCCCTCAGGTGTTACCTGTCTTATTAATGTTTCTCAAGCTACCAAAGCTCTTTAATTTCCACATTTTGCGTTTGGCTGCAGAGCGAGAGATAAGCACAAGGAGAAAGAGAACAGACATGGATGGTAAGCTGTTAAGATATCTTCAAAAATCCAAACACCTTCAACAATCTGTGTGAATGCTGCAGGCAGAACACAAGACCAACAACAAATGTTTGTAATAACCAGGACAGCCGTGACATTATGGGACCCCTATGCAGGGGCTGACCCTGTAGGTGGCTCGTCCAGCATCCCAGAAACCTGTGATCCCTTTCCAGTTTTCCATCCTTTTATAGACCTTCACTTCTCTGGGTCCTCCATTCATTACGCACTCATGTATTAGTCAACAGAACACCACTGGTGTGAGGTTCTCAGCTCAATAATATCAGAGGAGAAACAGTCGGCTGCTACCACTTCAACTTTAGGACAAACTACCAGAGTCCCAAAAGGAAAAACACCATTTGAAGTCACGGACAACAAATGAAGTTTGGACGTAGAAAACGGCGACTGGTGTTTAGCGATATCTTGTTTACTGCAGGAGGACATGGCCCAGGGATGATAGCCGACGGGAGGGGTGAGAAATTCTGTGACCTTGTTTGTGTTTAAAAGCTAGCTTGTTTTGCCAGTTTGCCATTGCAGCTTTAAGCTGTTCAGAGGGGAACCAAACATGAACAGACAGCGCTGCAGAAAGCTTGATAACACAGAGGAAAGCTGCAATTCAAGCTTCAGAGCAGAGAGAGAGGAGGTTTGACACTCCCCTTTGTTTTTTGCTCAGTCTGATGTTAATGTGGAGGCAGCCTCTGTACAGTAGCTGCCATAGACATGAATACGTAGACGCCCCATTGGGCGCTGGAGAGCGTAACAGCGTCGCCACCATATTGGATGGGTCTTCTCATTCTCCAAAGTCAATGCAGGGTGGGCAACTATGCCCGTTTTTGTGCAGCCTACAGCTGCAACAACCGGTCTACTATTGAAAACAGATCACGTGGGATTACTATTGACTTTTCTAACCTACCTGATGGGATTTTATATTTTCATTTATTTTCATGTATTTTGTGTAATTATGTTTATATTTTAATTATCATGCAATACCATGTGTCTGATTTTGTGAAAATGTTTGATAAAATGTGTGTTTTAGCTGGGTATGCACCTTCCTCAGTAGAAATTAATGCACTGGGGCGAATGGAGACACAACTAAGATGGCGGCCGTTCACTATGGCAGCTACTATAGGCAGCACCAGTCCACGAGGCATCTACATATATATGTCTATGGTAGCTGTTGCTGAAAAACCTTTTTGAATACATTGCTGCAAAAATCTTTCTCAAATAAAGTGATTTCAACAGTTTCTTCCTTTGTTTTCAGTGTAATTTTTGACAGTTTCAGTATCCTCCAGAATGAGCCGTTTCAGGGCTCTCTCACTTTAAGAAAACAAAGTGGAGCTGGCCACGCCCACCCATGCAGGAGGGGCTCATAGTAGAGCTGGAGCTCTCTTGCATGTAGTTTCTCTGTTTGTGACATCACAAAAGGGGACTTTTTGAAACGGCTTGTTTTAGGCACTAAATTCCTAAAACCAAACACTGACAGAAAATAGTTTTTTTTTTCATGTTTATGGAGGCAGTAGAGACCCGTATGACAGCACAAAAGGATGCAAAAATTGAGTTTAATAATAATATATCCCCTTTAAAAATGTTGTGAGAAAACTGGAGTTCCTTATGGTAAGAATAAATATTTACAGTGATGGTATCAAAGACAGAGAAAATGGCTTTACCCTCAGCTTGACCAACAGCCGCGTCCCCTTTCTGATTCATGCTCTTCTTCCTCCGGTTCTTCTTCCTGTCACTCATGGGAGACGACTGGCCTGGATCTTTCCCAGTAAAAGTACCAGCGGTCCCTTCCAGACCGTCTGACAAACCAAAGTTCAGATTTTGGTGGTTAAAGCACAACTATAACTACAGAAGAACAGAGAGACTTGAGACTTGGTGGTACTAACCAACACTTTGTGCTTTAGTGGACAATGAAGAGGGACAGCGCTGAAGTCCTTTCTCACCTCCCTGATGAGACAAACCACCGGAGCGGTCATCGACCACAGAGAGAGTGGCTGGACACAGTTGAGGAACTGAAGACCAGAAGAAGAAACAAGATTACTTCCTGTTTATAACGTGAGTAAAGGAACAATCTCATTGTCAAACAGGAAGTCTCTTATATGTCCAGAACAAATGTGAGCATCACTCTGTGAGACTTCAGTTACACTTCATTATCAGGTCTTCATGTGGGTCTCAGAGCCAAAAACCAAGTCCTACTGGGAATGAGAACAGCTCTTTTTGAGGAGGACCTCTATGTCCTCACTGGTGGGTGGTGTGTGCTCAGGAGGAAGTACCTGTGCTGGTGATGTCAGCTACTGTTGGCTCCTTGCTGAGCCCGTTAACTCCAGGTACAGCACCAGGGGGGACAGGTGAGGGGCCAGCAGGAGCCACGGCTCTAGGAGGACGTTTCCCTGGAACTTTAACTGTCACACGCAGCAGGTCGATCTCTTTCCCGTGAGTATTCTGTGTATAATCCTAAAAATGAAAACATGTCAATCAGTTTTACCTCTGACAGGCATCACGCTGAGGTTTCTGCTGCATGACTGACACATTTCAAACGTTTTAGAAATAATAGCAGCATTTTTACCCTTCAGGTTAAAAGCTGAATTCATTTACTCATTTTACCTAACTGTTATTTAATGGCTGCCTAACCAGGACCTCACAACCTACATTTATTGTTGAATATCTATGGGGATGGGTTTGAAAAAAAATGAAAATGAACTTCAAACAAACTCAAATAGACTAAACTGCAACAAGAAAATTTGTATCATGAACAGTTCCAGACCAGTGAGGCCCTAGCTTTAGTCATGTGGCTCTTCTGATTTTGATCATCTTGTGTCCTTCTCAGGGTTTGATTTGTGTGTTTGCATGTTCTGATTGTGGTTGTCTCCAGTTGTTTCCAGTTGTGTGTATTTAATCTCTGACCTTTAAAGGGATATTCCACCCAAAATTGAAATTTTGTCTGTTGACATATTTCCCAGAGTTAGTTAAGTGGGGGAAAGCATTTTGTAACCAGTGCAGTAATTCTCCTGATCTGGCAGCAGTCCATCTGCTTTAGTTTAGCATAAACAATGGAACTGAATGACAGGTACTAGCACGCTAGTACTTGCCATTCACTTCCATTGTTTATGCTAAACTAAAGCTAAACTAAAGCAGACAAACTGCTGCCAGATCAGACAAAATGCTTTCCCCCACTTATCTAACTCTGGGAAATATGTCAACAGACAAAATTCCAATTTTGGGTGGAATATCCCTTTAACTCTGTCAGATTCCAGTTTGCATGTAGCTCTTGTTTTGAATGTTCTAGTCTTTGTCCTTTTAAGGATCCACCCTGCTGGACCTATGCATGTTTATTTGGATTTCTGTATTTTCACCTCTAAACAGATTAAAATAATTAATTTTATTGTTTATGTATTTTGAGTCTTGCCTTTGAGTCCTCCCTTCCTGCATGTTTCTAACATTTTGAGACTTTTTTATAAGACTCACCTGTTCTTTTGTCCCTGATAGCCGTTGTTTTCTATTATCCCAGTATGTGACTGTATCAGTAACATGAACACCTGCTGAATTTACATTTACATTGTAAATTATTGATCAAACATGATTTATTTGAAGCTAACTAGGTCATTTTGTCTGCTAAACGTTGATGATGTTTAACTAAGATGAGCACCATCATCAGCACCATCATGAGCACCATCATGTTCACCATCATGAGCACTATCATGTTCACCATCATGAGCACCATCATGTTCACCATCATGAGCACCATCATCAGCACCATCATGTTCACCATCATGAGCACCATCATGAGCACCATCATGAGCACCATCATCAGCATCATCATGTTCACCATCATGAGCACTATCATGTTCACCATCATGTTCACCATCATGATCACTATCATGTTCACCATCATGAGCACCATCATGTTCACCATCATGAGCACCATCATGTTCACCATCATGAGCACTATCATGTTCACCATCATGTTCACCATCATGAGCACCATCATGTTCACCATCATGAGCACCATCATGTTCACCATCATGAGCACTATCATGTTCACCATCATGAGCACTATCATGTTCACCATCATGAGCACCATCATGTTCACCATCATGAGCACCATCATGTTCACCATCATGAGCACCATCATGTTCACCATCATGTTCACCATCATGTTCACCATCATGAGCACTATCATGTTCACCATCATGAGCACCATCATGTTCACCATCATGAGCACCATCATCAGCACCATCATGAGCACCATCATGTTCACCATCATGAGCACCATCATCAGCACCATCATGAGCACCATCATCAGCACCATCATGAGCACCATCATCAGCACCATCATGAGCACCATCATGTTCACCATCATGAGCACCATCATGTTCACCATCATGAGCACTATCATGTTCACCATCATGAATACCATCATGTTCACCATCTACAGTGTTTTTCAAAGGGAATAAAAGGTGACTGTTGTTATTCTCAGCTTTAATTTGCGAAAGTTAACGTGATTTCTTATTCTTAGATGCATATTAATTCTATTCATGTTTGGGTGAATAATTATAAAGCTTAAGGGGCAAATATCAAATGTTTATCTTCTGCCATGAAATATTCCCATGATGAATGTAATTAGAACATCGTTCACAGCCTGACAGTGATGCATGTTAGCTAAGAGATAGGTAATATGAGGTTTTACTGAAACAGGATGCTATTGATTCTTTTACCCGACCACCCATTATTCCTCCACCAGGCCCCTGTGGAGTAGGGTCTGTTATTTGTTCAGTGCAGTAAAAAACAAGTTTCTGCTGCTTCGCTCTGGATGTTTCTGCTGATGAAAAATGTTTTTTGTCCGTCAACAAAAGAAAAATGGGACGTTGGGACATTTTTTTTTCTGTGTGTATGAGTGTGTGTTGGGGGGGGTTGCCAAGCAGGAAATGTGTTTTTCAAAAGGAGAGCCATCATCGTGCTTCCTAGTCTTTATGTTTCTTGTAAAAACAGGAAGATTGAGCTCAAAATGTTGGGTCACCATGCCAGCAGCTGTATGGTCTGACTTTCAGGAAAATAACAACTCTTCAGAGACATTTATGTACAAAATGCATGTAAAACCCCCAAATTTGATATAATAACCTTTTAAGATAAGTTTGATTTAATGTTGATTTATGTTTGTCCTTCAAAACCTGCTGGAGACGTGGGAAGATAAAAAGTTCAGAGTAGATGAGCCTCACAGCCTCAAGGAAGATGCTGCCCATTAAGGCTGCTCAAACGTCTGCCTGAAGAATAGAGGGTGAATATTTCATGGGTCTGTCTTTATGTTATTGCTCAGATTCTCCAGCAGATAAGTGAATTAGGGCATCAGCGTTTAACTGTGTGTTGTACACAACCCACCTGACGTTCTAGGTAAAGTGTGTGCAGAAATGAAACTTTAAAAACAAATACAAATATATAAATCACACTAAAATGTTGATATCTAAATATAAAACTGCCTAAGCTCTCTTGTAAGAAGCATAAGGTGTTTAGTTTTTTAATGGAGGAGCAGGCTGGTCGTAGAGACGACACCTCTGTGGTGTTGAATCTCTAAATCTCCCCATGAAGGCTGTCTGGTGAGCCTACGCACGCTTCACCGTGTTTTACTGCTGTATTGATCAGTGTGTGGTTGTTTCTCTTACACTGGCGCTGGAGTGATAAGACAGCGTGCCATTGTTGGACAGAGTGACGTATTTCTTCTTCCACTCCTTATTCAGAGAGCTTCCACTTCTCTTCCACAGGATGGCCTGTTGAAAACAACACCGAGGTCATGGCACTGACAGCACCCAGTCTGACTAAATTTAGAGCAACAACGATTTCTTCAAAGTGTTGCAGCATTAAAAAAAAGAGCTAGATGAGAATAGCTGAGAGCATTTCTATTAATAAAACACGCCTGAGAGGCTGGAAAGGATGAAACAGAAGAATATTTGTGTTGCTGCTTATGTAAGAATGAAATAAATAGATGTGTCTCGTTTCCTCCTAGTTTGTGGAAATGGAACTGGCCTTGCAGAGTTCTGGTTTTTTGTTTGTAAAGACAAACAAACCTGTTTGATCGGAGCACCACGCATGCTGCTCAGGTCAGCTTTAGAGTCACCCGTTTTCTTATCTGAGTCCCGGTTCTGAAAGCAAACAAACAGTAATAGTGTTAAACAGATGATTTCAGCAGAGCCAGTCAGAGGAGGCGAGGATGGCGTGAGAATGTCAGAGGAGTGACCGGAGACAACAACAGGGCGGCAGTGACTGACCTTAAACAGGGAGGGCCGCCTGGGGATGCTTTTCTGCAGCCGTGAGTTGGTGCTGCCTCCCCCCTCCACCTGAGCCACTCGCAGCTCTCTGTGACTCACCACGGGGGTGGAGGGGAGGGAGGCGTAGCTGCTACTGGGGCCATTACTGGCCTGAGATGGGGGGACAGGGGACAAGGGGGTGGAAATGAGAAGGGAGAGGGAGGTGGAGAGAGTGAGGATGAGTTGATGGACAATGGGTGAAGATCGACAGGGTGAGTTGTCGATCATCATGAGCGAGCGGTGTCAGCGACAGTGAGTGATAGAAGACATCTGAGATGGTGGTCAGACTTTATGGGTGTCATCACCACAGATCTGAGGTGTTTTAAATTATTCCTTTCTGCTGAATCAAAACTGTCCAGAGAGAGCTCCATCATTAAGTCCTACATTTAACTCAGGAATGTTACAAAACATCCCACAAACCATTAGGTAGACTTTATTTAAACTTTGAGAAAAAACATCCACATAATATACGATGGCTGTAACAGCTAATGTTAGCTAACGCACACACCGCTGTAGCTCCATCAGGTTTACTGATGCTGAGATAAAATATCACGGGTTTGTAGCTGAAAGTCGTTCATTAGACGGTGTGTGCTGAGTGAGACCACACTGATTTAACCCAAACAGAATTAACCCATCATGTTTCAACATCAGTGATACGCTAGGACTTTAATCAGATCATGGTGAATCCTTCACGTTTTATGAAGCTGGACACTCTGATTTTGACTAACTTTGTTTAAAACTGTTACTGATTTTTATATTAAAACAAAATTTTTTTGAACTTTATCATCATTTTTTGGGCTGACGGATCACAGGGTTTAGAATGGGGTGAGATGTGTTACCTGTCCAGGGAATGATGCTGATCCAGGTGTGGAGCCTCCAGAGTGACTGGGGGAATTGGGCAGAGATTTGCAGGCCAGCAGTGCTGCCTGTTTTCTCTGTGCTACGATCTTCTGGGCAGCTGCAAAACACACGTTTGCTGTTCAACGTTTCACCCAACTGACTGATATTTTACCATCAGTTTCTTATTTTTGTGTATTTACTTTTGCACCATTAAAATGAGCCAACTCACCCTCTGAAAACACTCTGTCGACATTGAACCCATAGGTGGCACAGGTCTCGTAGAACAGAGAGTGACGCACATCGATACATAGCTGTCTGGCTCTCTGATCTTCAATCACTCGAGGGTTGGTGTTGCTGATTTTATCTTAAACCAGACCAGTGAGAAGCACGTTTAATATTAACATACCTATGTGACTACATTATAGTGGTAAGAAATGCACTTTATCCCATCAGCTAAAAATCCTATTTGATTATTAGTTGCTCCTGGAAGCTTGACCCACCAGTATGAGTGCATTACAATGGCCCAAGTGGGCTAAAAGAGTGTGAATGTGTGTATGAATGAATAGTGAATTCTTTGTAAAGTGCCTTGGGTAAAAGGGTTAGGGTTAGGTTGGGTGCTATTATTGAAAAAAGAAATATGTGAATCAGTTTTTTTGCATCTCTCAGAGTCATGGATGATTTTAGTTTTACAATGTTTCCAAGGTGAAAGAGAGCTGTTTTAATATTGTTTAATATGAGACTTGAAACTGTACAGTTGGGTGTCATCAGCATAGCTTTGGAAACACATCATGCTTTCTGGTGTGTTCACCAACAGACAGCATGTATAATGAAAACTATAATGAACCAAGGCAGCATCCTTGGGGAACTCCATAGCTGATATCATGTTTCTCATCTCCCAGCTCACTTCCTGTTCTTCCTTCTCCCTGTAGGCAAAGCTGATATTTGCTTTGCAACGTTGACATTTTATCTTCGCAAATAACACAAGCCTAAAGGAGTTGTGCCATGTTGTGGAGTTGCTAATGCTAACGGTTAGCTTCTACTAGCCAAGACGCGCTCTGATCTCTCCTGGGCGCTAAAACAACAACAGCCTTCCCTGTCACAAGCCAAGATGTGTGAGTCCATGAATGCTAATTTACAGTGTGATGTAGATCTGGCTGGCTTTTTCTGACCTGAGCTTTTCCCCATCTATTTTCTATCGGTGGCTAATGATAGTGATGTGACATTTGCGACAAATCGAAGTTTTTAAATGGCTCTTCAAAGTGAAAATAAGATTATGATGAGAACCGAGTCCTTGTAGAAAACCATTCATTCAGTAACTAGATGATTGCTTTGAATGTGACAGAACTTGAAATAGATAAGCATAGAAACTCTAAGCAGTAAAGCACATCTAACATCAGCAGGGGACAAAGCTTCAGTCTCAGAATGTGTAAATCATGCAAACAGAATGTGATGTGATTTGAGGGCACACCTTGAGTGCCCACGACGATGACTGGAATATCTGAGCGATGTACGCTGAGTTGGCTGTAGAGCTGGTACAACTCCTGGAAACTGGCCTCATTCTCCAGACTAAAGACCAGGATCACTGCATCAGCCCAGCTGCAGAACTGGAACAGCAAAGCAGAAGGAGATGTTAGCTGTCTGGGTTCTCAAAGTTTTCTGTTTCAACCCTTATAGGTCATTTTGTCAAATATGTCTATGGTTACTGAAGTATAATTTCAATAATTAAATGAGTTTCACAGGATTTTTGATAATACATGAAATTTATGTATTCCCAATATTTCCAGTGTCTGCCTTTCTTAAACCTTTGTAGTCCACCCTGACATGCTGTCTATCAAGTTCTCATCCGGATCCTGACTGATGGAACTCATCTTCATCAGCATTGTTTGAGGTTTTTCAATTTGTGTTTTTTTCTTTGTCCTCCTGCCTCCTGAGAATTTACAACAAGTTCTCAATGGGTTTGAGGTCTTGGGAGTTTCCTTGACCTGGACCCAACATGTTGATGTTTTGTATCTGATCCACTTAGTTATGACTTTATCCTTTTGGATCAGTGCTCCATCATACTGGATTAGACATTGTTCATCACCAAGTGTTGTTGGATGGTTGGAGTTCCTCTGGGAGGATGTTTAGGTACCATACTTTATTCATGGCTGCTCATAGGCTAAACTGTAAGTGAGTCCACTCCCTTGGCTGAGGAGCCACTCCCCCCACACATGAATGGTCTCAGGTCGTGGTAGACTGACCAACGGGAGACAATTCCCAGTGGCGTAACAGCTGTCAGTATTGCCGCCAGCCCCCACCACTTGAACAGGAACATGGGGGAAATGGATTTTAGTAGAATTTAATGACAGATAATTGTAATTTTTCTGATTGCTCTTCAGAAGACTCTAAAGTGTCATAAAAAAAACTGAGGCAGCAAACTGTCATGACTAATATTTGTGTCATATTCTAAACCTGCACAAACACACACACACAAACCACATAGAAGCACCTGTGCATCAGGTGGCCCAGCTTCCTCCCGTATCAGCAATAAATGACTCTGACCATCCACCAGAACGTCCTTTTTATACCGTCCACCTGACAAGGACAGAGACAATGACAGACAAGCTAATCAGCAGCGTGACGACTGGAAGATGATCCATCACTGACAAACAGATCTTCTCATAAGCAAGACAAAACTGTTGTTTCTGTTTATAAAACAGTATTTACCATCACGTTTGTCAGCTGCAACATAACTGCCTGTGATGTATTTGTTCACCAGCGCTGTCCTGCCACTGTTCAAACTTCCCAGAATGCCCTGAGAGAAAAAGGGAGGAAGAAAACACAGAAAAACGTCATTTTCTGTCAGAAATAGAACTTTCAGACTGAATTACATCTTTAGGCATAGATTTTCAGTTCCTCCATTACATTTTATTTTGCTGCATATTAAATATTTCATAATTGCTGTTATACTGGTTGATATCTGTGTGCAGAAATGTGAGAAAAGTTGAAGCAGTGTTGTGATATTTAAAGGCCTACAAACGTCATGCCTAAAGAAGGCAAAGACATCTCAAACAGGAATGCTCATTTCTAAATTTGAGCTCCCTGATAAGTTTAGTATAAATAAAATCAACAACTTCTGCTTTCAAAAGAGTCACATCTGAGAACTTAAATGGCTCCATGCGAGGGAGGAGATCAGAGTGGGACCCATTACATACTTTGACTTCAAGCTGTGCTTTTACGGTTTCACTCACCAGTCTCAGCTCAGGGATGGATCTGCTCAGTGTCCACTCCTGACTGTTGGCTATTTGCACTGAAGAGGAAGAGACAAATGTTTAGCCAAACAGAGACACGGTGATGCACCCATCTTCAAAACAGTAAAAAGAGCTATCATCCAAACCGCCTGAATCTAGAAACCAGACATTTTATTGATGAGTCTAGATTCTGACAGGGTACCAGCTTTAGGTGGAGGCAGTGTGATGGTATGGGGTGACACCTAACACACTGGAGCTTTATTGGAGGTCATTTCAATGCATAATGTGATCTGATTCTTCAGACTCATTCTGGCCAACAAAGAACACCAACCAGGAGTCAACAGCAGAGAATATTTGAGAAGTTGTTCAGGGACACAATCCACAAACTCTGCTTACAAATATGGAATAAACAGGCTTTAAAGCCAAGAGAAAACCAACCCAGAACACAATTCCCGAGTTTTTGTGCCAAGTTTAGTTTGAGATATCACAGTTCAAATGAACAAAAATGGTGCTGATGCTAATTTTTGATCTCTTTTGTAGAAGGGAGGCATTTTTAGATGGGAGCCAAACTGAGATAGAATCGACTTCTAGTGGCTGTTGGTGGAACTGCACTTTGAAATTAACGCATAAGCATTCAGAAGAAATAATCATGAATGTTTTTTTACCCAACAGGATTTCAGTCTCAATTTAAAAGGGTCAGTGACTCTTTCTGGTTTGTCTGTTAAATACTAAAGGTTATAAAATAAATAAAAGCAATATATTAGAGAAAAATAATCAAGAAGGAGACCTGGAGAGTTTGGCAGGTGTTTACGACAGAAATATGTCTCTGTGCTCAGTGTGAGTGTGTGATGAGTCCTTCAAAACCAAATGATGATTAAAGTGAATCTGGCACAGAGTGTGTGGAGCAGCCTGGCTGATGCCAGACGAATGCAGCCGGCGACGATGGGATACTGTAGCCAAAATAAAAGAAAGGGGGCTTGTAGCTGCAGGCTGTCACAAAAACGGCAATTCCTGAGGCAGAAACACACACACACACACGCACGCACGCACGCACACACACACACACACACACACACACACACACACACACACACACACACACACACAAAACCTCCTCCACCCTGTTTCATCAGACTCTGCCCCAGTAGCAGCAGCACAAGCAGCAGGCCTGACGGTTGCCATGGCAACACTTCTTCCTGCCTCGAGAATGTGTGTGTGTGTGTGTGTGTGTGTGTGTGTGTGTTTCGGCAGTTGGCAGGGCAAGTCTCACTACATGAGTGGATCCACAGTGTGCATGTTTAACAGTCTGAATACACAATGAGTGAATGAACAGATAAAACACACACACACACACTCTCACACACACACGCAGAGTACAAACGTTCGTCAAAGAGACGGACTGTTAGACGCTGCAGCTGCACAGAGGAAAAAGATTTTAAATTCCTTAAATACCACACTGAGAGCTAGACCTGAATTTAAATATAATCTGTCAAAAACAAAGAGGGAGGAGAAATGGGGTGTGTGTGTGTGTGTGTGTGGGTGGGGGGGACGACTCAGAGATGGAATTAGAAATGTTCTGACTCCACTTTCTAAAATATTATCTTGTGTTTCTTCCCGCTCCCAGCCGTTCCACCTTCATGGAGACAAAAGCCGGAGCTAAAATCAGCCGGATTGGAGCGATCCATCTGTGATTGCCCTAAGCGCCTCTCCCCTTTGGCTTCATTATGAGGTTTAAGCCCACTCTGAGAATGCTGCTGGAGTGGGTCTGTTTATGGTGTCAGTGTCAGTGTGCTGATTACCCCTCCGGTGGTGTGAAATCAGCCCACGCGCTGAGGGGAATTAGATTAAAACCCTCCAAGAGGATCCTATTGTCAGTTCTCAGATCAAAGAGCATCACATGTCATAAATTTCCAGCAGCACATGGTGACAGGAAAACGCTCCAGAGACACGTGACTGAGTTGTAGCCAGTGAGCGTGTTCTGTGTGGGGTTCTTTAAAAAGCTCAACCCCACCCAATCCCAGCCTGACGCGTTTTAAATGGATGTCTCTGCACAGATAGGAGCTTATATTCTGATTAGTGGTTGGTAGCTAATGGGATGAAGGGTGGGTGTAAGAGGTGGTGTGTTTGTGACCTCCTACCTTCCTCCTCACTGGAGTCTCTCTGTATGTAGACAGGGGGTGCTGTGGAGGACGACCCTGCTGCCCCAGAACTACTCTTATTGAAAATGCCACTGATGAACTTCAGCATCTTCCTGTCCTTAGCAGAACCTCGTTGGCTGTGCTGGGCCTGCCCCAGGTCCTCAGAGAGGCTGTTCAGGTCGCTGTTATCCAGCGTGCGGCTTTTACCTTTGCGTGCCGGTTTGGAGACTTGGGTAGCAGGTACAGGTAGGGATGTTGAGGCTGTCTTCAGTCTTTCCTTCCGGGGAATGTCTCTCATCACTGCAGCCATGCCACCTCCAATATCAAAGACCATTGCAGCTTCATTCTCATCCTGCAGGTCCCTCCAACCTTCTGGTCGACTCGCCTCTGCCCAGGAGGCCCTGCAGGGGCCCGGCGAGCGTGTTGTCACGCGGCAGTCCTTGCGATCGAGACTCTGAGCTGAGGTAGGGCTGCGGTCCCGACCCTCCCTGAAGTCTCTGCCACGCGTGGCCACGCTGCTGTGAGACTTCAGCAGACTCACAGGTCGCTGTCCTGCTGGACGGATGGGAAGGCTGGTTCTGGTTGGAGTGCGGCTGGGCTCGACCAGCTCCATGGGCGGTGGTGTGATCAGTGATGGAGACCTGCATTGTTTTGCTTCAGCAATGGAACCCGATTTCTCCACAATGTCTGCAGATTTGGTCTTTTGAATAGTTGGCCCTTGAGCAGGTGAGGGGATTAACAGGATGGATGGAGGCTTTTCTCCAGCTTTTCTTGCAGCCTCAACATCAGGGACTCTGTTATCTGTCCGAGGACTGGGAGGGTTCTTCTCTCCACCCTGAAGGGAATCAGGGCCCTCTTTCACTGCTTCAGCATCATGAGCTCCAGCAACTCCAGCCCCGTTCTCGGCCCGTAGAGGGGCTTCAGCTTCAGCCTCCGTCTCACCCCCTGGTCTCCCTTCTTCTCCAACCTCAACCCCCTTCTCTTGGGTGCTTTTCTTGGCCTCCCCTCCATCCTCATCTACAGCCTCTACCTTGACCAAGGTGAGGGAGATGAGGTAGGTGGTGCGTTGCTGCAGGGTGCTGCCTCCACTCATGTGGTCAGGCTTCAGTGGACTCACAGTAGATGAATGAAACCAAACAGAAGAACATCAACACGTTTGCCGCTTTGACAAGAACTCATGGAGAGGGAGACAAAGTTTCTCCTTGGAAGACTTGACAGCAGAGGGGGTGCTGGTTTCATCCATCACCCAGATCACCAGTCTTAGGTTTCGTTATTTCAGCCACAGACTGAATTTAATTTTCATTTCTTTGCAACATTAAAATGAAATCCTGCCCTCCTGACAACCTTGAGTGTTCTGACAATCCTGACCAAGCAGCCCTTTTGTTCTTTAAGAGACACACAATTTATGCTATTGGCACAACTGCATGCAGCTATCGAGGACCATAAATCCTCACGCCTGATGCTTTACTCAGCCTTGTTTTCCTGGGTTGTACCCCTCGGCTCAGTCCATCCTCTTCACTGGCCGCAAAAATCTCCATTCACATCAGAATAATGACTGGATAATTCATCATCAAGAATGAGAGGAAGAGCTGCTATAAAATGAGAAGTGGTCAAAAATTCATCAGCGCAGCATGCCACAGAACTCCCAGCGCTGAACACGGTCCAGTAGAGATCATGGGCTCCCAGTGCACAGCTCACATGTGTGTAGACAGCAGCATCCGTTCACAGAGCGCAGGGAGGCGGGCAGCCTCAGTGATGAGGGCCGGAGGGGATCAGGAGGAGAAACCAGCAGGAGTCCAGGTGGATGTCCGTCCATCACGTCCCTCTCTCCGTCTCCTGGGTCACCCGTGTCCTCAGAGCACATCAGGTGTTGCTGAGCATGACAGCACAGAGGAGGCACTGAGGCGAGTCCCCTCTCCAGCAGCTCCAGGAACGCCTCCGACAGACACACCGTCACACGGGTTCACAGAGTCCAGTGCACATCACGCACACGCCCTCACGCATGCACGGCTCGTCTCTCTCTCACTCTGAGCTTCACCCTCACAAACACACAGACAGGGATCTCCAACGCCCCTCCCTTAGCATGCCCCTCCTTGGTTCAATACAGAAGACATACAATGCAGCGAGACCCCTCGCCTCTCCTCCTCCCTGCCTCTCTCTCTTTTCCTCTCTCGGTTTTCCTGCTGCTGCTCCCCTCTCAGACCGTCCCCCGCTTTTTCCATCCCCTCCCCTCCATCTTCCTCCCTGTGTCCCTGAGAGGAGGGGGGAGGTGGTGGGTGAAGCAGTGATGCACAGACAGGCTGCTAAATGAGGGGACACTGCAGGAGGAAAGATCAGTGACAGGGAGAGGCAGGCAGGGTTAAACGGGAGAGACAAACAGCAGGAGGAGATGGATGGGTGTTTTTGGAGGGAAAAGAGCAGGTTGTTTTTCTGTTTGTGTTTCATTTTTGCAGCTGCTGCATTAGTTATATGAACATCAGTTATGTGATTAGCTGCGTATTCATGAGCCGGCTCTGGGTGGCTCCTCCTCAATGGGAGGCTTGGCTTGTTTGTTGCTAAGGTGTTACAATCTTCCTGGCTCAGTGGCACAATCATCTCCTCCTTGTCCTTCCTCCTCCTCTGCCATTGGTACGCTCTGTATTGTAATTTCTCCCAGGATGTAAGATGGTGTTCCTGTGTGAGTTTATTGATGCTGCTACAGTATGTGTTCATTAGCTCACGGAGGAAAGCACCGGGTTCACATCATGAACCAGGTGATGGTGTGAGAAGATGACAGATTATTGAACATCAATATTTGAATTACAGGATGTGAAATAATGAAAAGAAACATTTGATTCCACCTGCACTTTTGCTGCTCGTTCAGTAAAGTGTGAAATCTTTTATTTTAACCCAATAAAGAAAGAATTAGGGGGCAGAATCAAGAATCACCTGGATAGGCAGGTGATAATGTTTTTAGCAGTGAACTGGATAAAATAATAAACTTCAGTAGTAAACCCTACAGCTAATCAACCATAGTAAAAACATAAATAACTCAAAGTAACAGATATTTGGCTAAAAGCTTAGAATCATCAATTACCACTTTATTAGGTACACCTGTTTATTTGTATGTTAACATAAATATCTAGGCAGCCAATCGTACGACAGCATCTCTGCATTTATTCATCTAGAGGATCAGCTGGAGTTCAACCTGAGCATCAAGAATGGAAAAGAAATTAGATTTAAAGGACTTTTAACACAACACGGTTGTTGGTACCAGATGAGCTGGTCTAAGTAGTTCAGAACTTGCTGATCTGCTGGGATTTGAACCCACAACCATCTCTGCGGATTAAAAAGAAAATAGACTGGAAAGGAGAAGACTACCAGTGTGGTATGGTTGTGTTGATAAAAATGTCCCGTTGTGGTCAGAACAGAACAGTCAGACTGGTTCTAGATGATAGAAAGACAACAGCAGCTCAGATTAGCACGGGTCATACCAGGATCTGCAGAACAGCATCTCTGAAGTACAACATCTGCTCCAGATGGACTCCAGCAGCAGAAGACCACACCAGGTGTCTCTCCTGTCAGCTAAGAACAGGAAACTGAGGCTACAATTCACACAGGATCACCAGAACTGGACCGGAAGAGACTGGAACATCCTTTACTGTCTGGATTTTAGCTGCAACATTCAGATGATCGGGTCAGAATCTGGTGTCACTAACACAAATCATGGATCCATGCTGCCTTGTATCAATAGTTCAGGCTTCTGCTGGTGGTGTAATGGTGTGGGGGCGATGTTCTTGTCCCACTTTGGACCCCTTAGTACCACCTGATCCTGGTTTAAACACCACAGCCTACCTGAGTCTTGCTGCTGACCATGTTCATCCCTTTATGACTACATGGACCCATCTTCTGATGTCACCATGTCACAAAGCTCAGATCATCTCTAACTGGTTTGTAGAACATGACCATGAGTTCATTGGACTCCAATGGCCTCCACAGTCACCAGATCTGAAGATCACCAGAACCTGCTGGATCCATGACATGAAGAATTAAGGTGATTCCAAAGGTAAAGACATTCCTCGTGTGTTTTAAACACTTGGCAAAGATTCTGATTCTGAAAAGGAGATCCAACCTGGTTTTAGTAAGGTGGACGTAATCAAGAGGCCACCATGAAGTTAAAGTCAAAGTTAAAGTCCCAAGTCATCATCACACACTGGTGAAATTACATCTCCGCGTTTGACCCATCCCCGTGGTGGGGAGCGGTGAACTGCAGCTGTGGCCGCGCTCGGGAACTATTTGGTGGTTTAACCCCCCAATCCAACCCCTTAGTGCTGAGTGTCAAGTGAGGAGGCATTGGGTCCCATTTTTTCAAAGTCTTTGGTATGACCCGATTGGGATTTGTATTGAGCGTGAATTGGTTAAGCATAGACAGTATATATTTTAAAGATGGCCAGAAAGTAACCAATCATGATTGAATGAACTAAAAGTGACAAAATCGCACCGTCATCATCTGATTCAAAGGCCAAACATTTCTGAGGACTAGACATTTCTCTCTTTAAAACCACATTACCGCCCTGTGTCACACATTGTTAACAGATCAAAGACCTTTAAAGTATCCGTGGTAATACCAATTCAATCCAATCCACCTTTATTTATCTAACACTTTATACACAACTCTGTCGACCAAAGTCCTGAACAGATAAAAACAACCATCAAGGAAAAAATACTAAAAACATACATAAAACAATAAAAACAAGAACAACGAACAAGAGTGGAAAACAACAACCAGGCAGTGTTAAACGCCAGCGAATAAAAGTGCGTCCAGCGAGGAGGCCTGTCTACTGTAGTGTTGACAGGCAGCTGGTTCCATAGCGTAGGTAGCCACAACAAGGGACCTGTCACCTCTCAATTTCAACCTAGCCCTCGGAACCACCAACTGCTGCTGGTCAGCCGACCTCAGCCGGCGTGCTGGCTCATAAGGCACAGACATGTCCGAAAGGTAGGCTGGTGCCATCCCATTTAAGGATTTATACACCAGCACCAGGATCATGAAACGAACTCTTAAAAACAACTGGAATCCAGTGAAGCGAAGCCAGCACTGGGGTGACATGCTCATACCTGCGGGTGCCCGCAGCAATCTGGACCAACTGTAGTCTGGAAAGACAACCCTGACTCATCCCGATATATAGACCATTACAATAGTCGATTCTCAAGGTGATGAAAGCATGAATAAGTCTTAATAAATATAACAATAAAAATACAAATCAGAAAACAAAAAGGAAGTGAGCAACTACTGGCTGATTAGCAAACTACCTGTAGTTTTCTAACTCATTGAATTTGATCAGCAAGTGATAAAAGTCCTAAATTTTAATGGCTGCTATAGCCAGGGGGTGGAAGTGCACTCAGCAATGGCTGAGGGGGCCATTTTGGCAGCCAGGAAATGTCCTGATAGCCAGTTCCCTGCTGGCGTGCATGTTGCTGCTTACTCCTTCGTCTTTTTCCATCATGCAAACTTCTCCACAACGATATAAGATGATATCACTGAAGATGATTAGCATGCTGAATGTAGTTTTACTAACTGTTCAGTTTGGGACGTTCCTGTTTTCACACATACTGCATTTACAGTTGGGCTTTTATTTTGTCAAACAAAAAGGAAGTAATGATGAGATCACTTACTGAATAATCAAGAGACTGAAAAGTAGTTCCTCAGTTCCCAAGTTAGTAAAACATAGAAACTCTGATCATATCTGTTGCTGTTAGTTCAGGATTTATATAAAACTGTAAATCATGCAGCATCCTCCAAATGTATATAAGTTTTACAGTGTAGCTTTAGTTTTTAAAGGTTTATTAAAAGCAGGGAATAGTTTAGGACAACCTGCTGGTGTCTGCATGCAGACTAAACTTCCTGTTCAGCTTGATCACACTCACAAAGCAATTATAAACCATCAGATGAAGGTCAAAGGTCATAACTATGGCTGTTTTTATGTCTCTGGGTAGTTTTGGCACAAAGTTTTCATTTAATTAACAAATGGTGCATCCTACTCTGGTAAGTCAAATCACACTTTTCTGGGATGATGGTATTTGTGTATTTACTTGTTCTTCAAAGCTCATGAGCAGAGGTCTTCTCACTATTAGGAGGTGAGATCTCCAACAGGATAAGAGAGAAGAATATTTGTAACTGAGGAAACCGTTCAGATGTTTGTCGGCACAGTAGTGAAACCAAAGACACCTCTTCTCTCAGCTCCTCGGAGCACTTTGCCGCTTTCTCATCTCATTTTCCCCGGGTGTCAGACTTCCTTTAACACACAGGCCGTCAACCACAACATCATCTAATAGTTTAAATCTCATGAATGGTGATGGGTGAAGTGAAACCTTCAAGGAACATCAGAATTACAAACATAACTCTTGAAAATAATGCTTCTTAATAATTACCTCATGTTATAGCACGTTTGGCGATTTTGATCAAAAATGACCTTCATCTGTTTTTCCAAATAAATTATTATTTCATACCACCTTAAAAGTTGTTTTTAAATGTTCTGAGTTACTGGAAACATTCAGCTACCAAAATCTTTACATAAATGCATTAAAAATGAATTAGAATGAATGATTAATAGTTGATAAACAAAACTAAACATTCAGGAGAAAGCACACGAGGATCTGCTGTAACTATCCTGCATGCATCAGCAGAGACGCTGCAGCCAACATGATTACAAATCCATCACTTGAGTTATTACCGGGTGTAATTTTACATTAATCCCTCTGTGAGTAAAAAAACAGCCTTGATGTGAAATCTTCTCCTAACGGTGCAGCTCTCAGCTTCCCACTGTCCTCCCATATTACAGGATGTGAGTGTCCACCTGCTCAGACCGCTCCCCCTCCCTTCCACAGTCAGTGAGAGGGCAATAGCTAACGCCACTGAATACTAAAGAGCCCTGAAACCTGCCTTTAGCTCAAGGGGAAAACACACGCCCTGAGAGGAACAGAACAAAGCTTGAGCTGTGCTGCCTTTCAAAATTCCCAAAACATCTTCTCGGTATTGATGTGTGTGCGTGCAAAATCTATTTTAACAAGTGTGAGGACATGATATGCATGCGTGAGTCGCACAGCTGCTGCAGTCCTCCTCCTGCACAGTGAAATTCTCATTATCATGAAATACGGACACAGCAGTGAATTAAGTGGACACATGAGCTCTGATGTCATGTCCTGCATGCAGACAAAGCTCTCCCTGATACACACACACACACACACACACACACACACACACACACATTCATACACTGAGCGGATGCTGTCAGATGGCCAGTGGCCAAAGGCAGTGGTCATGCTGGGTGATTTTTCATTTCTCCTCCACTGTGAGCTGTCCTCCTCACCATCTTCCCTCACCTTGCTGCCATGCTGCAGTGAACACACCACTCTGATTCACATTTAAACCTCTTCTCTTAGCTCCCCAGAGCACCTCGCCGCTTTCTCTCCTCATTTTCCTTGATTTTCAGACATCCTTTAACATACAGGCGGTCAACCACATCCCACTCGTTTATCAGGTCCTTTCGAGTACAGAACCAAGCCCTAACGAGGCTTCTCTGGCTTTGAACCTCTCTACTGACACTCAAGTGGTCTAATTATACAAAAAGTGTTTTAACACATGGGGGATGCCTCTCAGGATGCATCAAGATCTGCCAGATCCTAAAAAGGCCCTAAAGTGTGCCAAAATGTGTCAGGAAGCTGATTTCCAATGGCGCTGTGAAAAAAACTGATGAAAGGCTAAAACAGGCCTCTTCAGCAGAACGCATTCACCTAAAAGACCACAGAAGAAGGAGAATTCTTAAACAGCTCAGTCAGATCTAAAGACCTGGCTCTTTAAACAGCAGGTCAAACACTTGGTAATGCATATGTGAGAGCCCATAGCTCATTAAAACATGCATTAACCCTAAGATAAGAAATAACAAAATTAAAGAAAATCTAAAACCATTATTAAGTTATCATTATTGTCATCTAGCATAATTTTAAAACCCTCATTGTCCTGTAGGTGAGTTTTAAAAACTCATTTTCCTTTTGTGTCATTTCAACTCTGGTGGAGTTGAATTTAACTCTGTTCAGATAACGTTTGGTCCCACTCAAAAATAGAGTAAAATCTACTCTTCAGCCAGTGTTACATTTTCAGTGTTTCAAATTTACACTGCAATAGGCGGGTAAATTAAATAAACTCCCTGTAGAGTAGAAATTAACACTGCATGGCTGACTTTTAACTCTGCTGTCTGAGCTGGTTTATTCTTCAAATAGTTGTAAATACTAGGTTACAATACGCTGACACTGCAATATTAACACTCCAGAAATCCATATTAAGGGCTAAAAGCATCAGTCCCCAACCACCGGGCCATGAATCATTTGGTAATGAGAAACCTGTCTCTGGGTTACTTTGAATTTAAAGGGACACATGCAACTTTTTCATATTTTTAAATCTTTTTCTTGAGCCAGTATGTGCTAAAATGACCCTTTACAGGGTTAATGAAAGGCCACCCAGCCCCTGTCGCCCCCTGAGGCCAGAATATTCCACTTGCAACTTCACAGTTGCCGGTGTCGGTACCAGATCTGCTCGGGTGCAAGATCGGCTCGGGGTCCTTCGCCTGCCGATGATGACGTCAAAGTACGGCAAATCCACTCGGATTTCACACATAAGTTTTGGAAAGAGTTTAGCAGTTTTGTCTTGTTTCTTACCGCCTAAATATTTGCTTTATAACTGTTTTTGTTAATAAAACATCATATTGTCGTAGTTTTGTAAAAAATGTGAACCTACATAAAACCAACAGCAGACTTCCAAAAAGCACAACAGTTTTTATATGTGGAAAAATTGTAAATGTATTTACAGAATTAGCAGCCATTTCTGTATATTTTGTTAGTTCTTAAATCCATTCATTCATTCAAAATGTTGCTTGCTTGTTCAATAGTTATTTTATTTTTGTTTTGCCCCTTTTCATCAAAATCAAGAGCTGCTGAGGATCTCTGTTTATCAATTGGTATTTTTGCTTTTATTTTACGTTTCCTTTGGCAAAACAAACATATTTTCCCCGAAAAGTGTTTGTTTTTGGACTACAGGACTACAACCACAAGGACTACAACCGCAATTTTGTTCAAACCAATCAAAATCTTCATTGTCAACGTGCTACCGTAACTTTTATGAACGTGGTATCGTAACTTCTGTAAGTCTTACGTTCAGCCAATCATCTAGTGTGACGTCATCGGCAGGCGCAGGACCCCGAGCCGATCTGGCACCCGAGCAGATCTGGTACCGACACCGGTCCGGTCTGCATAAAATTTCAGCTTGACCTACCTGGCTCTGCAGTCTGGTTCCAGCACATTTCCTGCATGTTTTAGATCATGAACACAGCTGATGTGTTTAACTTAGTGATGAATAACTCCCGTAGAAACTAATAAAGGCTGAGGAGATATTTCAGCAGTTAGATTAATGTTTTAAAAAGACGAACACACAGCGAGGAGATAAGTTTTACTTTCGGTTTCACCAACGAACACTTGGGGGTGCTAAAATCAAGACTGACTAGTGTCCCTTTAATGTGATGTAACTGCTAATGTGTTTGCTGTTGATTAATGAATGCTTTATTAACTACTAGTCATTTGTGAGGATAGTTATGATAAAAAGTGGTCCTGTTTTTCTTGGAGAGATGTGGCTTCTTTGCTGCCCTGCTTGACACCAGGCCATCATTCAAATGCTGAGTCAGCAAACTTTGTAATAACTAAGGTTCTAAAAACTTCTGGTCATGACTTTATATGTTTTACTGAGTTTCATTTTAAAAACCCTCCTTTCATCTGATATTTCACTTGTGAGTATGGGTTTGTTAACTAGCTGGCTATTTCAAGAGACACAACTGAAATCTACTTGAGTAATAACGACATGGACCAGTGAACGGCTTCCTTCAGTGACTGGGGTTTTACCAGTAGCAACTTCAAATGTCACATGAAGACAGTGGCCAAAACAGATATGCTCAAAGTAACTATGTATTTAGGCAGTGAAAAGGAGGAAGGCAGCACTAGCTTACATTAAAGCTGATTTTTCTGTACATCTTCCCCTTAAATGTTTTATGCGTCTAATCCTAAGTTCAGAGTTCTCCCCGACCTTTGGGTCTCACATTAGCTGCTTCTAACAACTCAGTTCTCAAGAATCCATCTGTGATGCATTCTGTCAGTTCAGCATGGAAGGTACAGCGCTGTGAGGATATGATGTAAAACGGATCAGCTTCACGTACAGGCCCTGTTTGTAAGAGAGGAAGTGGCTTGAGGGTAGTTGCAGATTGGCAGACAGGAAGTAAGCGGCTCAGCAGGTTTTATCTTGCTGCCATGGCGATGGCTGCTGAGGGATGTCACCATTGGTAGCCCATGTCCAGATGCTGAACACCACTGCATCATTCATTACAGATGTTAATTATTTTTACTTAAAGAAGATTAAAAACTATCTTCATCTTAGAAAAGCACCGACTGAAACAGACAGGAAGCTGAGAGGAAGATATCAATCATCCACACCCAAAAATCAATCGCTTAGTCGTACGTCACCAACAAAGATGATTAAAATAGTAATGAAGTTAAGGTATTTGTGTGATTCTTACTACTTTTCATGTCAAAATGTGATTTTTTTTGTTATAATAGGTTGTTTAGTTCTAGATTGGGTTGGTGTGCAGATAATACGTTTTCTGCAGTTTACACCAGAAACAAGTCTTACTGAGCCACTGAGCTTAATAAAGAGGATCTCACCTTGAATGCTGTGGAGGCTAACCTTAAGGCCTGAACGCAGTTGTTGATCCTCCACTTTTTCAAGCTGCTTGGAGAATTTGTTGAGTGCACGCTGAAGTGATTCATGCTTCTTGGTCTCAGCTTTTATTGCAGCAGAATGCACCGATTTGTTGTTGCTGGTCATCCTCACGTGTGAATGGGTTGGTAAACTGAAGCACGGTTTGCTTCAGCCCATTTGAACTTCTGACTGGTTCCACGAGAACAAAAACTCACGACACAAGCAGCAGAAACAAAAAGAGATGAAGGTGCCTTAAGGTATCGCTCATGCGCTCTCTCTCTATAGACCACAAAAGACAGATCACGACAACGTACGTCTCCGTTTCCTCTGCAGGTTTAAACTGAACTGAATTCACTTCCTTATTTCAGAGCGTGCGCTTCACTATAGGCTGTTTATGAGTGAGTCTGCCACAGGAAGGTGACAACAGAAGTCTCATACATCAGGAAAGTAAAAACACATCTTTATTTATTCAGCTAAAACCACCCAGGTTCCTCCACTGCGGTTGACTGACTGATCATCCTCTCTCAGTAAAAGCTCAAGTTTCATCAGTTTGCTGCAAGAAGAAACAGTTGCTGCTGAAGCTCATCTGGTTTGTTTGGAATGGCTGCAAATCTAATGTCTGAGCTGTCATAACCAGGGTTGTTTAAAGTGCAGCCATTTGTGGTCCTCAGAGTGACTTTGTTAATAATAATAATAATAATAATAATAATAATAATAATAATAATAATAATAATAATAATAATAATAATAATAATAATAATAATAATAATAATAATAGATAAATAAATAAAGTCAGTGTTTTTAAGTTTTTTACTGGAGCAGTTTAACAGAAACAACTCCTCAAATTAAATTAGCAAACAGAACGCAACATTTCGCTTGTCACACTAGCTAGCCCTGCTCTGGTTTTGCTTCCTGTTCAGCTGCTCCAAGCCGAGAATGGAGAGGGACGGTCAGCGCCCAGTTTGATGGCTGGATCAGGATCCATTTGGTTTCTTTCAAATGACTAGATGTCACAATCCCTACTTGCATACATGAGACCTGCAGCTTGGACTCTGAATGATGGTGTCTCTAGTTCTGAAGTGGGCACCCTCCTTCCTCAACATTTCACTGATAAGTCCACAACTTCTCCGGAGGGTTCAGCAGTGACTCCCACTGACCTGGGTTCACCCCCAACAAGACACCATCTACCCAGCTGAAGCCCAGCTAAAGTTCTTTCTCTTAAGCCAGAGCCACTAACTGCTCCTTTCAGCAACCCAGGAGCTTGTCGGTGACCCTGGCCTTGCACGCCAATCTCGCGTAGCAGCCTTGATGTTGTAATGGCTATAAACCCTTTGCAACCCTCCTTGACAGGTCGAGCCTTTGTCTTCCAGCCACGTTGTTGGGCTTAAGCTGCAATTACAGCATACTAGTTTCTTGCACTTCTAAGCCTCCTCCATCAAGGTACAGTGAGCTCGATGATGTAAACAGTCTTAAGAGCTACTGACCACAACACAATGTCAGGTCATCGGTTGGTAGATGCAATCTCAGGTGGAAATTGAATTATTTGGCCTAGATCCACCAGCAGTTGCCAATCTCGTGCAGGGCATTAATCCTCGCCTTTTGCTCCTCCAGCACTCCTGCCAAATACTGCAACACTGATTGTGTAGCCAGGTGTAATGGCCCTGAGAGAGACTGGTTTAGAACCCGACCAGGATGTGCTTCAGCATTGCTGGTAACGGGCAAAGTGGGTATGTGGGATCTTCTCCATTCCACTGGTTAATATTTTTTGGGGTCAGCAGGACATCATAGACCGCTTTAATATTGAAGCTTTCCCTAAATGTCTCCATCTCCCATAGCTCATTCCAGAAGATCATCCTCTTCTCCACTCCCATAGCCACTGACCTTGCTTAGCCAGTGCAACTGCCTTTGTCTGCCTTGCTGCTTCCTCCTCTTCACAAATTTCCAGCACCAAGAGCCTACGTCTCTGAGGTTGAGGGGCCTTACTCCAGGATATTTTATCAGCCTCAAGATCAAAACTGACCCGCCCTTTCTGAACCTGGCCCACAATGTCCTTGTGCATTAGTGATGCCTTTACTAGCTAGGATGCTTCAGCTGGTGACTATTTCCTCGCAGTAGCTAGTCTCTGTGCCATTTGACCCTGTTAGCATCATATCCAACCTAACCTTGGCACACTTGTACAGTGAGGCTAGAGCTGGGAAGTTCAAGAATACCTTTGCCATAGAGCCAAATGCTTTATATTAAAGTATCATATAAAATAACTGATGCAAGTAAACCAAAATACAAAAGCTGTGTATGAAAGCTGATATACTCTGCATGATGGCATTGTTCGTGGGACCACTTTAAGCTGCAAAGCTATTCAGGAGTCATGTTCTGTATGAACGCATGGTGGAGCAGATGGTTGTTTCCTCGCAGCAAAAAGGTCCTGGGTTCGATACCCAGATGGAGTCTGTCTTTGTAAGCATGTTCTCCCTGTGCATGTATGGGTTTATAATTGGTACTCTTGTTTCCTCCCACATACAATAAACATGTCCCATTGGTTAATGGTAGGTATAACTTGGGGCTAGTGTGTGAAGAGTTCTTTGTCTCTGTGTAGCCCTGTGATGGACTGGTCACCTGTCCAGGTGTAAGCCCACCCCTGACTGTTGGAAATACTCATCTCAAATGTTTTTTTTTTTTTGAGATGACTCTTATTGATTTGTTTAGGTCTTCAGAACAGCATCTCTGAACCACATCTGCTCCAGATGAACTCAAGCAGCAGAAAACCTCTTTGATAACTTTCCATCATTCACTTAGTTGCACAAAAGGGAACATATCTAAAATATGTGCCAGCAGCATGTGTCCTTTTCAGTAAATCTAAGGTTTACTCATCTTCAAAGGTTTACAAGCCAAACCTGTCTTCTCAAAGTGTCTGTTTACTAAAATCAGTGGAACCTGATCAAACCTTATTTTTGGGATACAATACTGGACTGTGAGGAAAAGAGGATATTTGGATGCAGATGAACCTGAAGGATGGCAGTGATGCAATCCACCTACAGCAGACGCTGTGAAACGTTTGTTTGAAGGGGTCTGGCACCGAGTCGGAGCAACTGCCTCCTAGAGACAGTTGGCTCGAGAACTCGGAGTTTGTTTGTTTGTTTTTTGTTTGTTTGCTTTTCAAGTCTGATTAAGTGTGTGAAGTCTGACTGAAGCGACACAAGTGAGGTGGATAGCAATTGATTGATTAATTGGTTGATTGATTGATTGATTGATTGATTGACTGAAACATTTATTTAAACATAAAATGACAATTTTAAAAATAATAAATGTAGTAAAAAAATTATATGCACAAAAAAGGGAAAAAGTCTTTGCTCCAAGGGAGTAGGAAGAAGCCAGTGCTTATTCAATCTCACCCCATTGCCACATGCTATAAACTACCTCAATCAAACCATATTTAATGTACATTTCAGGATCATTACATCTGTAATACATCTAATATTTACAATAATATATTATTACTAATAAGAACATATCATATGTATCTTTATGTATAACAACAATAATTATACTAATAACTATCATAGTTCACCATTTTCCTATAAGATGATTTAAATATGTTTATCATTGAACATTGCTCGTATTTGTCTTTCAGTTCGTTCCACAGTTTCCCTCCACATACAGACACAACACAACTCCTCCAGGTGTTGATGAGGTGCTGACGAGGTGTTGGAGGTATGAGGCCGGGGGAGCAGTCTGGAGGGAAAGTTGAGAAGGTAGAAGTGTAGTCTGGAAGTCAGAGAAATGTTGAAGATGGGGGAAAGTGACAAGTGCATCAGCAGTGTTGAGGTTTCTGCATAGCACAGGGAGGTAGCCTAGTGAACTAGACCAATTCTTGCTTTGCAGAGTTTGGTCTAGGCACGCTTCATTGGAAACCTCGCAGCCCAAACCACTGCTGTGTTTATCCAATCACAACTCGCTATAGTTTTGGTTGGGCCAATCACAGCGCTCTATATCATGGGCCAATCACAGAGCGGGAGTAGCCGATGACGTCAGCGCTGCGGCCGCGAACGCCGCGAACCCAAGCAACATGGCGGCAACTCGGAAAACACGTTCGTTTGAAACGGCTTTGTCATCAACATTGGATTATTTAGACTCCAACGTGCGTAAGTCTGTCTGATATACTTAGCGGCTTCTTATTTTTATCAAACAAAGTAGTGCAATGTCCCAGTACACCTGATATTCGCGTGTTTTTCATACAAAAACGACAGAAATCATTGAAGCTAGACGCTATTAAAGCCTCCCGCTTTTCCGTCGCCGTGATTACGTCATGTTGTTCGTTACTCTGATTGGTCCTAGCGCTATCCAATTGCGTGCTGACATTTTGAAAGACAACCGTAGATCCCGCCTCACGACTGAGAGCAGTCAATGGTTCGTGGCCAGACTATATATACACATATATAGGATGGCTTGCCAGGCTAACAGGGAGGATGATTTAGGGGGAGAAGTGTCGGTTCACTCTCCAGATCGGTAGGTGGCGGTAACGCACCTCACGTTGCTTGCACACCGCCATAAAAACCCCAAATAGAAGAAGAAGGTTTGTTTGAAGTCTCCACCCTGAAGTGAGTGCGCTGCTGACGGAGTCACTCGCGGCCTGGTCGCTGTTTCCAGATCAGCTCTGCTCCGCACAAACAGCAGGGACATCCTTCTGTCTTGATTTTTTAACCCAGTTGGAAAACTTTGTTGTAACAATGGTCTGTGGCGGTTTTACCTGTTCCAAGAACGCGCTGTGTTCGCTCAATGTTGTTTACATGGTGAGTAATGGAAGTTAACAGCTGATGAATGGAGTGGCGTAGTGCTAACAAACAGCTAGCTAGCTAGCATTATAGCTATAGCGCAAAAGTACTAATGCTCTAACACTTCGTTTCGCATGCACTCTGGTTTAGTTCCACACGTGATTGGTATGTATCACGGTCTAATAATAGATTATTTATAAACTCATTGTGTGTTGTAGCTTTGGTAGAATAGAAACGTAGGGAGGAGCGACTATTAGCCTGCTAGCTTTTGTCATTGTGCGTACAAATGTAGCTGTTGGTTATAGGCTAACAGACTGTGAAACTGGCAATACTTGATTATGTGCTTCATTCACCATGTGATCAGTGACAGGGGCGGTTTTCATCAGGACCTAATCAGCTCATGTGTTTGCAGTCATGAGCCGCTAGTGTCAACACTCGGCCCTCTGTTCGGCTTACGTAAACTATCCATCTTTCGTCAATATTCTTGTTCTGTAAGCCGCTGCCTTTATGTATCTATTAATGTTTTTGTATAAAAGCAGGACTTGTTTTTACAAAGAGCTAGTAATACATGTATTAGTTATTTTTTCAGACGTCATCTACCGACAGTCTAGTCTGAGTGAAACATGACGAAATTGTTGCTTTTTTGTTCTCCTTTTCTAAATAAATAGTTTGCTCAGCATTAGTCAGGGCTGTTTCCTTATTGCATTATCCAATCAGAAATACTTCACAGGCCTTCCTTTAATAAAAGGATCTGTTCTCTTTTTGATAAACGCAGTCATAAAGCTGTTTGTACATAATTATCTCACCTTGAACTGTGACTCATGTTCTTCCTGTCAGCATGGACCCAGTGACAGGAGAACTTGACCTACCTATTCAGGAACCTGAAGCATGCACACATGCCACCAATCATGCTGTTGGCAGCTGAGTCACTGCAGCCCACACACCTGATCAGGACATTTCTAAAGCAGTGTGTACTAAATGTTCTGAATCATCTCATGAACAGCTTTATTGGCTGCGTGGCTGTGTTATTTAAAACATTTTATATTCCTAACATGACAAGAGAAGAGTGTTCATCTAGTGGCTACGCTGAGTTTTCAGACCTCGTGTGAAAAATGAGCAAACATTTTTAACTCAAGTTCAGGTTAAACACCACACAATAAGACATTTCTGTAAATTAAAGTTCGTCAAGTTCAATGTGACTAATCAGACTTTGTAATAGTTCCATAGTTATACATCCTTCATCATGACTATCTGTTTTCTCTTTTTTAAAGCTACAATGGCAATTCTTCAAAACAAACTAGTTGAAAACATTTTTTCATGCCTCTTAACGTTCTAACATAGTATAGCTATAAATATAAAAAACAAATAAGGAAGTGGTTCTCTCGCATTTGTCTTATCGCAAAGAACAGAAAAATATCGCAATTAATGGTCATCTCATATTTTTGCTACACATAATGCATTTTGTCAATCAAACGAAAGCATGAAGTTTTTGACTAATCAAATAGAGCCCTCCACCCATTTGGCCAATCGGTTGGGTTCTTGTAAGTTAGATGCCTTGGTGCCTAGGTGGACGGCACTTCATTTGGATGGCTAGCAAACACCTGAGTTAGCTTAGAGAGCGTCGCAATGACTAAGGGTAAGACGTGTGTGGAAAATGTTAGCGAGAAAGAACTAAAAATTCCAACAGCATGACTATTATTTCTAAGTACTTGTGTTCAACAAACACAAGTACTTTGCAAGACATGCCAAACACCTGTGGCAACCATGAGGGGAAACATGACAAATCTCTGTTGTCACCTCCAACGCAACCATGAAGATCAATATACTGGGCTCTAGAAAGCTAGCGTTAACAAACCCAAAGTCTCTGACGTTAAGACAAGTAAGAGCACAACAGCCCTGCAGATGCCCATGGGTGGAACTCCTTATGAGAAACCATCAAAGCAGTACAATGAAATAACGGAAGTAGTCGGTAAATGCTACGGGAGTAAACATATCCGTTTAGCTCCGTAAATGTTCTACAGTGTTGTCCTAATGTTTTAAATCACAACATATTTTAATGATTATTGTTTACAAAAATATTGAAATAGATCATGCTAATTTTGTAATATAAACTTGCATGATTTCCTTTTGTTACTGTATTAATACTAATGCTAGAGGATGGAGTGGTGTGTCTAAAGTATACAAAAACTGCAGATTTAAGTATTTGTTTATCGCAAGTAATATCGATATCGCAATATTAAGCACTGTTATCGCATATCGCAGGTTTTCCTAATATCGTGCAGCCCTACTTTAAATCCTCAGCCAATTACACGGCTCAGTCCAAAACCAAAGATTGGACATTAGATTGATAGCCAGTGGGAAGGGTAAGAGTTCTGGCACTGTTATTGTTTAAAAGCTAGCTTGTTTTGCTGATTTTCCATTGCGGCTTTAGTGCTAATTAACAATGCTATCAAAGGTTAAAGCCAACATCTGAGCTACCGGTCATTCAAGGCCGTTTGCTCAGCTGATTCCTCGCTGTGTGCACCTAATTTTCACTGAGTTTTCTGCCTCACGAGACGCTGAGGTGAAAATCAAACCGGTTTGATACTTTCCGCCCCACGGGGGGCAGAAACTCGCTGTTTGCGCACTACGTGAGCAAGTGACCAATCACAGCGCGTTCTCCCCTCACGTCATTCCAAGGTGGCAGCCTCCTGTCTGCATGACGGAAAAATAAACAAGACGGAGTTGGATATGGAGGAAATGCTTATAGTTGTTTTGCTGATGAGGCGTCGCCGCCACTGTCGTTTGAAATTTAGGAAAGTATGGGTACAGTCATGGCTGAAAAGAAGAGCCATGCAAGGAGTTTATGATGGTGGCAACGACGCCTCATCAGCAAAACAAGTATAAGCATTTCCTCCATATCCAGCTCCGTCCCCGTTTTGTTTATTTTTCCGTCATGCAGACAGGAGGCTGCCACCTTGGAATCACGTGAGGGGAGAACGCGCTGTGATTGGTCACTTGGAAGATTTCAGCCTGCTGCTCGCGTAGTGCGCACACGGTGAGTTTCTGCCCCCTGTGGGGCGGAAAGTATCAAACCGGTTTGATTTTCACCTCAGCGTCTCGTGAGGCAGAAAACTCAGTGAAAATTAGGCGCACATAGCGAGTAATCTGCTGAGCAAACGGCCTCGAATGACCGATAGCTCAGCTATTGGCTCTCGTGTGCGGCAGGCTTAAGGAAGACATCCTAAGATCTTAGCTGCAGGTCTTAAGGAAGCATTTTTCACTTGTCAAACTTTATTTGTAGATGTAATATACCAGTTCAACATGGCCATAAATCATCACCACCTATGAACGTTTTTAGGATCTGTAAATTCATGATAAATGGACCCTAAATGTGCAATTCATTAGAAGAATAGGTCCAGGCTCAGAAGGGAGCCCTGAGGAACTCTGCGAGTAAATGAAGCAACAGTCAGGACTTCGGGAAATAAAAGTGTGTAAAATGTGTGTACACTCTCCCTCCCAGCTCCCTAATACTGTAAAATGTCTGTAAGCATTTCCTTCATTCACTCGTAGATGACTGGAGTTTTATCAGTTCTGCACCTCCCGTTGGTTCTTCTCAGTCACCATCGGCTGTTGAGGGGAAACATTTCACACTCTCTGCAGCTTGTGTGTATGAAAGGAACAGTGAACAAAGTCTACACCTGAATATTCAGATACTGTTCTTATCTGAAATGTTTTTAAGTTATAGTTTTGGGTAAAAACTGAGTGATTACATCTAGAGCTGAGTAAATTAATTTAATAATCGATTCATCGAGATGCAGACATAAATGATTATGAATCGTTGAAGAAGCACACCATAATCGATTATAATGTAATGCAGCTTGTTTTTAACCGTGGCATAAATATTTGATTCTAAGCTGCTCCAAAGACATTAAAAACTAATGTGTTGACCCATTATGGATTTTATCAACTAAATGGAAGGCAAGAACTTTTACATTGTCCTGAGGACTGTTATTAGAGAGCTTTTGGGGGATGGCATGTTGTGTCTGACATGTTTTTGATTAAAGAAAAGCAAATATCTGACATCTTCTATTCACTGATGAAAATGAACCCATATCATATAATCATGATTCATCAGGGTGCATCGAGAAATCGAATTGAATTGACACGATAATCGTAATTGAATTGAATTGTGTGACTAGTGAAGATGCACACTTCTAATTACATCTGTGACGTTAACACATGATTAAAGTAACCTTCATATAACTTATGAATACATTAGTGTTTCTCAGCTGAGTATCTATCAGAGCAGATTTATTAAGGTTTTTTAAATTTTTCATTAAATTGTGTCAGACAATTGTGTATCGTCACCTCTGTCAGTGCGCCCCAGGGCAGCTGTAGCTACGGTGTAGCTCATCCCCACCAGTGTGTGAATGGGTGGATGACTGATTGTGTTGTGAAGCGCCTTGGGCGGTTATAGAACCCGAAGAAGGCACTATACAAATACAGGCCATTTTACCATGTATGCAGCAAGTGATCAAAATATGAGCACACACTCGGTGGTTTTCATGACCCAGTTCTGTGTCTCTAGTTACCACTAAAAATGAAACTAGATATCCTGGTTTCTTCAGTTTAACCCTTCACCAACACAGTGGCCTATGAACCGTGAAATGGTGTTTCTAAGGTGAGCTTTGTTGTGGAAATGAACCAGGATCAGGTTGATGTGTCCACCCTCTGCTAATTTGTCCTCCCTGCAGCTTGTTGGCCTCCTGCTGATTGCAGTGGCAGCATGGGGGAAAGGGTTCGGCTTGGTGTCCAGCATCCACATCATTGGAGGGGTCATCGCAGTTGGCTTCTTTCTGCTGCTCATCGCCATCGTAGGACTCATTGGAGCAGTGCACCACCACCAAGTCATGCTTTTCTTTGTATCCTTTGTGTGGAGCGGCTCCGACACAAAATAGTGATGAGTGAAACGGCCAGTTTGTGGGAGCCAACGTGATCATTTTCACTAAACTGCTCATTTTCATTTAAGTTTTTCATCATTTTGATCCCCTTATGTTTCTTTGACTCCCACACAGTACATGGTGATTCTGTTTATTGTTTTCCTCTTCCAATTTGGAGTTTCGTGTTCTTGTTTGGCAATGAACCAAAAGCAGCAGGTGAGCTCACACTGTGATTTATAAACAAACATTTTTATTATCTTCTACATTAATGGATTCTGATGATGCGTGGGGCTTTTGTCTGTTTGGTTTTCTTTCCCAGGTGGTGCTCCTGAACTCCACCTGGAGGTTGTTGGAGAGCGACACTAAACTGAATCTGGAGGGTCAGCTGAACTGCTGCGGGCTGTTTAACACCAACGACAGCGTCCAGCAGTTTGAAGCAGATTTTCAAAACTGCACTGCTGTAAGTCTTAATATCTTTAGTTATTGTAAATAAAATAATCTGGTAATGATTGAAGAGTGCAAGAGTATAGACTGAGTGTCCCAGTAAATAACCAGTTCAAACGGAGCATGTGTGCTGGGAGCTGATTCTGGCTCAGCTGATGAACAGCTGACTCATGCTGCTGAACACGTAACACATTTTCTAGGTTTGGTGTTGATTTGTTTTTGTTGTTGTGCATCTTTCACTCCAGAAATGCAAAAAATATGGCAACTGTTCGCTCTGCGGGGAAAAGATGCTGAATCATGCAACAGAGGCCCTAAAGATCCTTGGGGGCGTGGGTCTCTTCTTCAGCTTCTCAGAGGTGAGAGTCCCAAACACAACAGATGTGTCCTTTTGTCATTTTCACTATTTATTGTTTTATTTTAATAAGTAGGTAGATGAACTGAAGAATATGTTATGCCAGTTTTTGGAGAGCAGATGTATTTCCAGTTCCAGCGACCCCCCCCCCCCCCCCCCACACACACACACACCCACCCACACACACAAGTCAGACTCTCCTCCAGCATCTCCAACGCCCACCTCAGTTTGAAGAGTGATGATGAGCTTTCACTGAGTGCTAATTTCATTTTCTTTTATAAAAACGTATTTTTGGTGACTCGTCGTTTAGCCAGCTGCCTCTGTTTTGGCTAGACCAGCCCTCCTGGTGCTGGAGGGCTGGTGTTGTTTTGGTTGTTTCCCTGCTCCAGCACTCCTGATTCAGTGGTTGAATCACCTGTTCAACAGACTCTGGATAAACCTGTTAATCGCCTGCTGATTGAAATCAGGTGTTGAAGCAGGGAAACAACTAAAACATGCTGGATACCAGCCTCTTAGTACATGGGTTAAGAATCCCTGGGCTAGAGCGTGTTTCTGCTGCATCAAACACCCCGAATAACCAGATAATTACACGTTATGCAAATAGTATATAAGGGTTATAAAAGAACTGAAGTTTTGGAGACTGGGGCTATTATAAGGAGGCAGAAACGCACTCTGGTCTTGGCTGCACTCAGACTAGCCGTTAGCTCATCAGTCCAGAAGGACTTCAGCCCTATTTCTATGAAAAGAGGTCCATCAGAAAACAATCTACAGTGGGTTAGACAGAGGTTATTTGACTTAATTCACTTGCTTCATTCCAGATTTCATGCTAACATTAGACAACGATGAATTTGTCTAAGAGGCTGATGTGTTCTGCTTTTACCATGTTTATTAGGTACTGAGATCTTTAACTTAATCACTGTTTAGCTGCATCGTTGATGCCTCTTTCTTCTAAAGTAGAAACAATAAAAGCAGTTCTATGAGCTAAAGTCAGAGTATACTCAGGAAAGCAGAGCTACGTTTCTCCTGAAGAGCCGAGTTTAGCACCAAAGGCCTAGGAACGGGGAAATACACACCTTTAACTCTAGTCACTAGCACAGAGGGATAAAACAAACGTAGGCGGTAAAACATCTCATTTACAGTCTGTAGTTTTTGTTTGACCTGGTCCTTCTCTCTCAGATCCTGGGCGTCTGGCTTGCTGTACGCTACAGAAACCAGAAGGATCCACAGGCAAACCCAAGTGCTTTCCTTTAGTCTGTCCCCCATCGCAGCGCAGGATGTGCAGTTTTAGACACACAATAACACCCATTAAGAGGCAGGCTTATAAAAACAGTCCCAGCAAACGCACCAACACAGACTGGACGAGCGCACTCAGCACCTGGCCAACACCGAGAAACAAAATGCACAACTTTACCGAAGACACCCCACCTGTCCACACCTGGATACTCGTGAATGAAAGGACGACTTGTAATTCTGGTAGGTTTTACCTGTTGGGCCCTGATTTGAGCACCAGGTCTGCTGTTTCACAGGTGATGAGAGATCCCTGCATGTGTTCTGCACCCGCGCGCACAATCTCACCCCACACGCCAACAAATGACTGTCTGACAAAAAAAGAACCTGTATGCACCTTGAATTTTCCCTCCTGTGTGTCGTGTAGTGCCACCGCATAACCAATGTCCTCTGCTGGCGCTGATGTGTACATAGCAGTGTGAGCAGGCGGAGCCTGGCGTAACGTAGGTCTGAAACACCTCTAACTGTTTTAGCTCCCACATATCGGAGAAGCCAGGTTTACGATGGTTTTAGGTGTTGCTAGTCGTTTGGTTTGGGATATTTGTGAACTGTAACTGAGCCAACTAACTTCCAGTCATCCACATTCAGATGCCACAGACTGCAGCCGTGTACATAGTTTAGTTTAAAACACTGTAGCTCAGACATGATTCTGGATAGATTTGCCGTGTCGTCATCCACACTTCCTGTGTTGAACATGTTTCCTGTGTGTTGCACAGTGACGTCGTGTAGTTTAGGTTCTAGAAAAGTGGAATGAGTTGTTGCCACACGTGTAACAGGAAGAAATCACAAATAAACATGATTATGTGTTTGTTTTAGAAAGAAAATTCCAGTTTTGTCTGTTATGGTTGAATCTTTTTGAAATGTTAATTGTGAGGATTTGCTTCTTGTTGCAGTCATTGTTTTTAAATATTTTGAAAGCAGTGAACCTTTTCTGCGTTTTATTTTGTGCCATCTGCTTTTTACATTTATCAGTGTTAAATACTTTGTAAATTATGCTTGTTAAATATTTTCTGAATCTATTTAAGTTTTATGCACATTGAGCAGATGTTGTGGTTTTGATGATGAAGTTTCTTGACGTTAGACATTTCCTGTTTATAAATGACTTCTTTTGCTCTTAACCTAAAGGACTAACACAAGCTGTAATGAAATGTCTTACTTGAACCTGTCATCTTTGCTGATGTGAGTTTTGTGCTGCTGGTTTGGAGTTCTCGTTGATGTAAACGAAACATTTTGACCAAACTTATGCCGTATTCATCCTGAACTCGTGCTCACGTTGTTGAAATGTGTCTTCAACTTTTGAAACTTAGTTTTCCAAATAATAAAACCTCAAATTGCAAATGGTTTCCCTTGAGTTTGTGTTGAATTTTCCTTTTTAATTAACTTTGTGATCACGTCTGTGGCCAGGTAATTGTTTTGACTGGTGTTGATGGTGCATCTGCACAAAAGCCCCCACACTGCCACCTACTGGCAGAATGCTGGGTGAAGGTAAACCTAAATAATCTATGCTTATCAGATAATTATCTCTAGTGGTGTTCTCTGAAGATTCATCAGAGAAAAAGTGTCATTCTCAACATGCTGTAGATCCATCAGAGTGATCAGCTGCTTTATAAATAAACTTGAACTGAAAAGTACATTTTTAGAAAATCATTAAAATTTCATGCCTCAAGATAATCTAAGAGGTTAATCTAATCCGTGTATGGCAGGATTTCATGTTTCAGCTCTTCTGAGAGGAATCACTCAGGAGCTGGCCTCGTTAACCCTTTAAAACCTTCATGTTTCTAAGATCTGTTCGAGCATTTTCATTGGTTTTATCATCTTAATGACGATACCATCATGATGACAAACTTAGAGCCTAAATACAAATGAACCAAAATATTTTATTAGACCTGATGGTCTAGATTCTGGGGTTTGGTTAAAGACCCTGATATCCTCCACTCTTTGTCCACATGGTGGCAGTACAGAGCGAGCTGAGGCCTTTTGTTCTCCATCCAGCTCTGCTTTGACACGTCTAAAGGATTTACATGCTCAGGTGCCTTTTCCCTCTGACTGCTATCAGAGAGTGATTGGATCCCGGCTGAGTGTGGATGGTATCGACATGGCAGGTCTAAAATGAATTCTCTCTGGATTCCATGTGATATTCCTGCAGAAGGCCATTAATCCTCTCAGCTGGGATGGAGCCAGAAGAAAAGGAGTGGCATTGTGGGGACGGCAGAAGGAGAGCTCAAGTACACTCTGATAGGAGAACATCGTCAACGACAAGGAAATTATCTTGATACCTTTCAAGCAAGGTTACACAGAAGAAGGTTAATGGTTCTGTGCAGAACTCTCCCCATCACCGGGGCCTTCGTGATGCTGGTGTTTTATACACCCAGTAAATCCCTAAGTTCTGGGTTTTTGAGGTTCTGGTGTGTTAGAACCTGCAGCATATCTCCTGTCCTGCCAGCAGGACCTCCTGAGTGCCCATATGCTGGCTGTATTAGTTTGGAGAGGGGCACCAACAGGGATGGCCATCTGTCCTCTTACAGATATAGCTCGGGCTCTGCAGACCCATGGAGACAGGATCTTAGAGCATTTGGTCCCATATATCACAGGGAACGGGTTTACACTGCTTGTTCTATAGGCTGGATTAATTAATTAGCTTGTCAGCAGAGGAGCGTAAGGCTGCATCCAGATCAGCTTTAAGCTTCAGATGCTTTATTCAGCTCATCCACCAATCCTGTATGAGTTTAGACCAATGAGAGTAACAGAAGTAAAGAGCTCTGCTCAGCTTCCACCCAAATGTTTATCAATAATCATATTAAAGAATTCAGATATGGGGCAGCAATACATAGTACTGTAATACTAATAAGAGTACATACTCTGTACATACACCAATAGTACTGAGTTGTATTTTATGTTGCTACCAGATTTTGAAATAATTTTTGGTAATTGGATAATTCCTTTTGCTCCAGCGTCACATTTTCCTCCTCATGACCTAAAGTGGATCATTTAGAGGTTTCCACATGAGTTACATTTTACTTGGGCACACTGCGGACTATTTTATTCACAAATGTATGAATGAATGATTCTGAACAGAATATATTAAAATCACAAACAAGAAGAAGTGCTTACCATGCAGTTTGTTCCTGTATTCTCATACTAATTTTATTTAGCATGTTATTAATATTGAGGTAACAAAATAGTGATTTTAAAAAAAAAAGTATAAATGCAATTTATAAAAATTAAAGTAGATGTTTTAAGAAGTTTTCAATATATATTAAAATAAATATATAAATATGTATTTATGTACATATATACACACACATTGTGTTGTGCTTTCTTGAATGTTTTTATTTCTTTAATCCCACACACAGCTGTCAAATGAAATCCTCCAGCGCACGTGCATAGGAGCGAGTTTAGTAAATGTAGTTTTGTGCACATCAGCAGTTGCCCTTTGTGAGAAACAGGAAACATGTTTATGTGGCTCCATCCTGCTGCATCAACACATGGAACAGGACCTCTGAGGATGAACCTGGACCGGTTTAATGGAGCTGTATCTGAATTCGTCTCACAGCGCTGCGAGGACAAACAGGAAGGTAAATCATTCTCATCAGTGAGGAGAGACAAACAGGTCAATATGGCCTATCAATAATGAAACAGCAGGATGCATGTTGTCAGGCCTCTCTGAAGGCCAGCACAGATTAAAACCAAGGCTTAGGTGGTTTAAACTGTTAAAAATTCCTTAATGGCTAAATATTTTATACATGAACTGGAAACACAAAGGGAAAACAACTCCTTTGCTCACTATTAATGAAAATATACTCAAGCTGTTTTGTTGATGTATCTTTTAGGATTTTAAGACAAAAAACAAATAAAGAAAAAAAATATAATATTAAAAGTATTATTGTTAGATCACAGACAACCTGAGCTTCAGTAAGAAAAACCTCTATCACAGGCTCCAAATGGTAGTGTTCTGCTCTCACACTATCCACCGCTCAATGTCTGTAAATAACTTTAATTCTAGAAGGCTTTTATTTTGGTAGAAATATCACAGATATGCCAGCAGGTGGTCCCTCAGGCTGCTGCTGGTGTATGTAAAATGAACGGTGGTGTCAATGTTTATAAAATGTTGATCACCTAAAGCACTGTGATGTTTTAGAGACTGGAGCTCCAGAAATCCCCTTTGTGACCCCACTCAGACTAGCTGTTAGCTTGTCAATCCACTCAGAATTCAACTCTTTCCAAAGCGGATCCACTGGATCTGGATTTAAAAGCTTCCCTCTCGACTCAGCATACATTTTATTTTAATGTTGTTTGTTACATTTTTATTATTTTAATGTTATCTTTCCTGTGTGTGTGTGTGTGTGTGTGTGTGAGGGGGGGAGGGTGTTAGCAAGTATGGTTCTGATCCATTTGATTTCTTACAGAAGCTCCACTTTCATCTGGTGAAGAATAAAGTCAGAACCGATGATTTGTCCTCGACCCACCACTTTCAATTAGTTCATGGTGAAAAACTGCGGAAGCTTTTGGCTGTGTTGGGACTAGCAGTTAGCCTATCAGTCCTGTAGACAAAAACTCTTTTTTCTACAAAGAGAGGCTGTTTAGGAAGCAACCCACGACAGGTGAGATGGTACACAGAAACAAGTCAAGTCAACTTTATTTATAAAGCGCTTTACAACAGCATGAAAGCTGACCAAAGTGCTTAACAAACCAAAATAAAAACAGTAAAAACAACAGCAATTTGCTAAAATGCTGAAAATAAGTTATAAGTAGCCCCTAGCATCATTTAACCATCATGCATTGCAGTTCTAAATAGCAGGTATGAAAATATCTCCAGTCTGCTTTGCAGCTTCAGATCACATTTAAACACATGATGTTACAATTTAAGTTGTCATTTTACTGGTAAATATTTGATGCCAAGTTTTTTGCTCTGAGTTTTCCAAGAAGGATCCTGGGTTCCACGGGTTGGAACCGTGGGTTTAGAGTGTTTTATATAACCAGTCAAACATAAAAAACACACAATTTGCCAACAGCTTAAAGAGGTCCTTCACTCATATTTTAATATATTTGCAGTGGTCTAGTAGGAATGAATGCCTTATAAGTTGTACTCTGGGGAAATAAAGCTCCAGTGCATCTGTTCCAGCCAGAGGAGGGCACAATTCCAATACCCGCACTTCCACCCTTGCGCCCTTCGATTGCGGGTTCCCGGCCAGGGGTGCGAGTGCGTAGGGTGTCCCGATTCTCAAGTGCGGAAGGCGACCATGCCCCTTTTGCACCCTTAATCCGCACTTCGCCCAAGTCCGCATCGATGCGGACTTTGGGCAAGGGTATTACCCATAATCCATTGCTGCGTGGGAAGTTTGAGAAGAAGGCGGAGAAATGGCTCAAGTACCTTTTATGAAAACATGTATTTTCAAATGAAAGAGTTTTAAGATGATTAATGATACTTATTCATGCTCTGAATGTTTTAGACTAAGATTTAATGTGGACAGTAATGAATGTAACTTTTGTTTGTTTGAAAGTTGTTAATAAAGGTTTTTCAAAAAGTAGCACAAACAATGACCGGCATCCCAGCATATGTCACGATCAATCCCTGTTCCAATTCAGCACACTTGTGTACTACGCACTTGAAGCCTTACTGCACACCTCCTCTAAGTGCATTTCACAGAAAAGCGTAGGGCACAGTGCGAGTATTGGGATTGGGTCGAGAAAGTAGCTTCAGACGGCAGGATCTGGAGTCTTATTTCCTGATATTTGGACATCTCTCCTCTGATTGGCTAACAGCAACACGACTCTACCACTGACTCCATTTGCTCTGCAACGTTGATGTTTTATCTCCACAAATAACACAAGCATGGAGGAGTTCTGCCATGTGGTGGAGTTGCTAATGCTAATGGTTAGCTTCTAGCCAAGACGTTCTCTGCTGTTTCCCGGACGCTAAACCAACAACAGCCTTCCCCGTCATAAGTCAAGATGGGTGAGTCCATGAATGTTAAGTGACAGTGTGACGTAGATCTGTCAGGATTTTCTAATCTAAACCGTCTATTTTCTATCAGAAGCTGATACAGGAGATAGGTGTAGGAGACTATTTTAATGTTCAGCCTGCATGTTAAACTCAGAGTGATCGATCATTTTCAAAAATAATAAGTAAAAATTGTTTCTCAGTGAAGGACCTCTTTAATAAAGTATTGTGATAACTTGGTTCCCTAAATAGAAAGTCCTGATCCATTGATAAGATTGCTGAGTGCTGGTGTGGATCTGTGTGAATGAACAGAGAGAACATGGCAGCTGTGTGTGTGTGTGTGTGTGTGTGTGTGTGTGTGTGTGTGTGTGTGTGTGTGGAGAATGCTTTAAACTGACTGCTTTTGTGACTTACTGGTCTAAACAGCCATGTTGGGAACCAGCTGATGAAACTAATGAGAAGAAGACCACAATGAGGCAGAGGAGAAGAAGAGGGAACAGGGAAATGGAATGTTCAGGAAATTATGTTTGCACACAATTAACCATAAATGCTGATAGCCCCTCCCCCTCCCCCAGCACCATCCTGGAGTAAAAGGAGCCCTCCCACACATTGTAATCATGTATTACTCACTCTGGCCCTGCTGTTTATTTTGGTTATGTGCAATGGCATCTTTTTGTTTGGACATAATCTCCTGTGGGAACATTGTGAGCAGAAGGAACTCAGTCCCATGCTGCTCCGATGGTCAGAAGTTGATAAACAAATGATCGGTCTAATCTCGCAGCCTCCGGCTCCATCATACAACCACCACTGAGCACAATGTTGAAACTGTAATAAGGGGGACCGCCACAGGAGCTGAGGCCTGCCACTGATTCTGAAAACAAGAGTTTTACTTTAAATACATCCAAAGCAGAACACGAGTAACCAATCAAGATGATTGTGACAGAAGATTTTCAGGGAATTGTTGCTATGGAGCAGAGAAGAAGAGAAAACCTCATCTCTTAAAGCTGCAGCTAAAGAGGACTCAACCTGATCATATGATAACTGTCTCTAACCCTTCTGAGCCTGACATCACCACTGAGGTTCCAGTTTTAGTTCAGCGTTTTACTAACTGATCCTGTTTCTCTGAGATATTATGAGGTTCAGATGCTTCAGCGTGGAACCTAGAGGCCAGGAGTTGTTGAGGTTCTCACAAAGGGTACAACCAAATCATTGGAAATTGTGTGTGCGTGCGTGTGTGCATGTGTGTGTGTGTACATGCATGCAAGCATATGTGTGTGTGCGTGCATGCGTGTGTGTGACTATTTGTCCATGTCCAGAGTGTCTCTCACTTCTCACCCGATGACTGTAGCCAGACATCAACTCCCTGAGACCCTAGTGAGGGATAAGCTGATCAGAAAGTGAGTGAGTCCCTCTGGCAAGCTAAAATCTGTTTGACATATTTTTGTGTCACTTGATTGTTTATTATGATCTGTGTTCACTTTGCAAACATATCTCAGCCTTATTTTGAATGATTTACTTTAGAAATATAGAATTTAATCACCAATACCATAGAAGACGTTTTTTTGTCATTTTAGGCCTAAAAGAATCTGAACAAAGCCTGAACCCTCAAACTGCCCTCTGAGGATCTGTCTAAAGCATGGATCGTGTGCAACGGACCTGCAGAAAGACAAGTAACAAAGGAATAAGATGCTGGGAGACACAACAGGAACATGTTCTAGTTTTCAGGGCTGGACACCATTCTGCGTCCCTTTAGGGTAATTAAACATCGTTTCATGGCTTTTGTTCCACTTTTAGCTACATCTACTCATGGTGGTTCTAACGCCTGGGTAGGGAACTCTGGTCCTGGAGAGCCGCTATCCAGCATGTTTTAGAGGTTTCCCTGCTTCAACACATCAGATTTTAATCAGCAGGTGATTAACAGGCTTCTGCAGAACCTGATGAGCTGCTGAACAGGTGAATCAACTGTGTTGAAGCAGGGAAACCTCTAAAACGTGCTGGATAGCAGCTCTCCATCCCTAGCTGATGGTTTGGTTATCTGATACTGGGGTGCTGATTGTCTAATACAAAAAAGATGATCCAAATTTTACCACAATAAAACTTAAATGATATTCTTCAAATTCATATTTAGAACCAAATCATCTAAATTAGCTTCATTAAATATGAATATGCAAGATTAATCTATAATGCCATATTTAGGATTGCAATAGTTTCCTTTGGTCACTCTAAGCTCCTCATTACAATATAAACTATATAACAAAATTTAGTCACTTTGTCATCTGTTTCTATGGGAAATGGAGCGTTTGATCTAAGTACCTTAATATGACATAAATATTATCATTAATGATAAAAGTAAATATTAAGAATCAGACCTAAGTGAGTTGATTTATGCATAAGTTTTTAAATGAAATTTTAAAATTTTTTGGTTTAAACCTTATCCAGCATGGAAATGACAGACGGGAAATGGCAGCAGTCTATCAAAATAAAAGCATGGTTTATATTATTATCAGAGGCCCTTTGATAATACCATAAGAAACATTGATAAATCATTCAGACTTCCACAATCTTACCATCTGAGATGATTCTGTGACGTTAGACATGCAGATGCTTTTATTTTGGTAGGCTACTGTCGAATAGTTTGAGTTCTTGTTTTAATAAAACATTTAGTTCAAAACTGTGACTTGTACTTTTAGATTTCAACATTTAGATGGAAGTATTTGCTTATAGAGGCATTTTGACATTTGATAGTCCTATATTTATTTCCTTGTGATCGTTTACAGGATCCACCGAGGATCTTTTTGTGCAACCTTGGCTCATTGAATGCTGTTAATCCTACTTGGTATTTTCTCTCATTTTTGCTCGTTTTTAAGCCTTTCACTATTATTTAAAGCTCATGTATTTGGCTTCTCGTTCTATAATTAGTCTAACATTGAACAGTGGATTGGGACCAGAGAGTTCTGGGATCTTTGTTCTGCTGTTCCCGGTTCTAAACACCTCCCTCCTACATCCCCATGGCTCGAAGTGGTCTTGACCAGAACCGACCCATTTGGACTTGGCGGGCTCTCGTTTCATGTGGCCGCAGCGACGCGTCACCAGCAGGGGGAGGGGTGGGGGTCAGCACCCTGGACAGCGCTCGATAATCAGCGGGCAGCGGAGCGGTCTCTGCACCGGCCAGCAGCAGCGGGGTGAGGCGCATCACCCACTAGGGGAGGACGGAAGAGTGGAGAGACCAGGAGCGAGCTGTTTACAGGATGACGGCCACCCCCCACCCCCCATCCCTCCCTGTTCCGGAAGTAGCGGCTGCGTTGGTTCAATCTCCAAGCCGACCATTTCGAGGAGGAAAATCAGCGCCAGCAGTCTGATCAGAACTGATCCAATAATCAGCGCTGCGTCTCCACGCGTCCCCGTCCTTTTGGTCCCTCCGCGCGCTGAGACGCTGATGGACATCGAGCTGAGACGAGAGACATGGAGCTCTCTGGTTTAAGCTCCTGAAGATGCTCTGGCTCTGGATGAGGAGCTCGAAGTGGATCGTCGAAGCGAGCAGCACCGATTCTCCTCGGATCCTGGTCAGGTTCTACAAAAAGGAGATGGAATAGATGCGAAAAAGCAGCAGAGAAGGGAAATAACAGGAGGAGGGACGGCGATCTGCTCGGAATGCTCAGAGAGGGACAATAAAAACAAGACAATAAGCCAGATTATTTCTCCCATCACGACCTCTGGTTTTCGGTTTTCATTTTTGCCTCTTTTTGGATTATGATTGTGGATCAGAGTCCCAGATGTGACTGTGTGGATGGCATGTCGCTGTTTCCTTCCTCTGTTCGCTCTCTGGCTGTTTTCTGCTTTGGGTAGCAAAACATGTAGGCTTTTTTATACAACCGTCTGAAAAAAGATCTGGGAGCCGCTGCGCAGAAACTGGACCATGAGCCCCGAACCGTGCAGGTTGTGATGTTTACTGGGCGGTGGGAGACGCATCTGGACAGCCTGTGCTGACTTGTTTGAGTGATGAATATTGAAAGAGTGTTTCGGCCAGCTGAAAGGGGAAATCTTCCATCCGCATTGGCTTAGACACACACACGCACGCACGCGCGCGCACACATACACACACGCACGCACGCGCGCGCACACACACACACACACACACACACACATGCCATCAGAGGGGCGAGAGCCTTTAAATCCCAGTGACAATAAAGGAACCTTTAATTAACAGGATCCCATAATAATAATAATAATAATAATAATAATAATAATAATAATAATAATAATAATAATAATAATAATAATAATAATAATAATAATAATACATCTGGAGGACTGTTTTTGGAGCCAAACATGTTCAAGTATCGGATCCGCATGTTTTTTAACGAACTGAAGGTTCTGGTGTTTATGCGATCCGATTCACGACAGTCCGGCTCAGACACAGATCGACGGTCCAACGCCATGCGAGGTCTGGGGATGGGCGGCTGCGGCTGGCCGCCGTTCGTCGACTGCCATTCCAGGGACGACGAGGAGGAGTACTACGGTAGCGACCCGCGGCCCCGGAGCCTGGCCTTCGAGGACAAGGAGCCCAAGCTGCAAGTGGGCCTGGACGCGGTGTCCCTGACCAGCACCGCCAGCAGCCTGCGGACCCCCCAGTGCCGGATCTGTTTCCAAGGCCTAGAGCAGGTACGGAGAACCGCCTCCCAGTCCTGCGTGGGTTTGTTTCAGGATTCTCATCTTCTGATCTTATTATTATAATCCCACTTTGATCTCATCAGACAATTAGGGTTTAGCTGCATGTCCCTCCCTCTGATCCATCCCAGGATCAGGCCTCCCCTTCTCACAGTCATACAAATAATCCAACATTTCATGTTTTTATCTTTATTATTGTTGTTCTGATGCTGCTGTAAATCACAGCTCTGGTGCTGGCCTCTAGAGGAGGTACAGTCTGAGCAGCACAGAGCTCTCAGCTCCAGTTCACAGGCTACTATTGTTCTTTTCCTCCCTCCCATCAGAAAACATGATCCGGTTATCTCAATAACACTGTTTTCATAAGTAATCTAGTCAGCGGCAGCAGTTTCCCACACAGTCTGAAATCTGGCCAGCATGGCAACAAAGAAAGTTAGCTAATTAGGTCTGCAGGATGACAAACATGGTGAGAGGGACTGAGTGTGTGCATGAGTCACAACCCTTTTGTGTCACACAGCATGGTGATCAGGTATCGATCTCGTGATGGTCACTCCTGTTTCTGCAGGAATATGAATACATTAATTCAGGGCAAGGATGTGGTCCACAACTCTTATTTTTATCGTTTGTTTTTCTTGACTGTTGGCGATCGTGCTTAGTCAGATAAAGGATGTTATAGTTTGGATCGCATCTGTTTGGTTTCTGGGACCATCAGTACATCAAAGAGCCATATTATTAATGACAGCCTCTCATACCAGGTCGGAACCCCTTTTACCTTCAGAACCACCTGAACTCTTTATGATCCAACAAGGTGTTGGTAACATTCCTCAGAGGTTCTGGTCCATTTTGACATGGCAGCATCAAACATAGCAGCATGGTCAACAGCAATGCTTGGGGTTATGGTTAGGGTGGAGTTTGAACCAGGCTCAGGTACTAAGGGGTCCAAAGTGGGACAAGAACACCTCCCCCACACCATTACACCACCTGCAGCAGCCTGAACTATTTTATTTATTTATTCCTTATTTTACCAGGAAGGTCCCATTGAGATTAAAAACCTAATTTTCAAAGGAGTCCTGGGATTGATACTATTGATACAAGGCAGGATGGATCCGTGCTTTCATGTTGGTGACACCAGATTCTGACCCGACCATCTGACTGTTGCAGCTGAAATCCAGACTCATCAGATCAGGAAAGGATTTTCCAGTCTCTTCTGGTCCAGTTCTGGTGATCCTGTGTGAACTGTAGCCTCGGTTTCCTGTTCTTAGCTGACGGGAGAGACACCTGGTGTGGTCTTCTGCTGCTGGAGTCCATCTGAAGCAGATTTTGTGGTTCAGAGATGCTGAACTGCAGATCCTGGTAGGAACCAGTGCTAATCTGAGCTGCTATTGTCTTTCTATCATCTAGAACCAGTCTGACCCTTCTATTCTGATATTTTCTCTTTTTCAGACCATTCTCTGTGAACCATAGAGATGGTTACAGGTTCAAATCCCAGTAGATCAGCAGGAATACTCAGACCAGCTCGTCTGGTAACAATCATGTCGTGTTAAAAGTCCCTTAAAACTAATTTCTTGATTCTCAGTTTGAACTTCAGCTGATCCTCTAGATTAATAAAAGCAGTGGCTGCCATATGATTGGCTGATTAGATATTTGTGTTAACAACCAATTACTCTACAAACGGAGTGGCTGATGCGTGTATAATAACTAGATCAGGCATCTTCACCTACTTCTGTGGTTTAAAAGTGAAATCATCATATCCTGATTTCAGGAGCTGCCCTGTTGTGTTTTCGGAACCTGGCTGAGTCTGACCTTAGGTTGTGGGTCTGTAACCCCCGCCCACTCACCTGCTCACATGCTTCTTTTGTTGAGCATCAAATAACTAATTCATACCAAATGTATCAAATAAACACACAAAGCAGCAAGCTGAAGACGAGAGCCAACAAAAATCAACACCTGGAAAAAATATTTCTAAAAATTTTAATCAGGACAATGTCCCAGTTGTTTACATGAAGGGGGTGGAGCTTAAAACAAACACTCCTCCAGTAAGAAGACAATTGTTCTGGTTTTAGTCACTGGGCTCCATTCCTGAGTCCAGATCATCATTGTTGTGTCAAAACTCTGATAAATTGTATCTTTTTTTGCAAATGTCATGAAAACCTTTTATTTCTAGTTACTAAGTGTATTAATGTGTTCAAATTGTATTTAACTCCACCCCTACCAAAGATGTCTCATTTTTTGCACACCTCCTGAAACTAGAATGAGAATGGTCCCTGCTGTTGTCCAGACACTTGCAACAGCTCTATCCTGAGAGAAAATTACTCATGTAACATTTTCAAAACTCTAGAGGCAGAAGAGAGTCTCTGCAGATCCTTTAAGGGAACGGAGAACCCTTGGGAACATCCGAGCCTGTTTCACCACTTTGACGCTGCATTAGGGAGCCTTTGGTCGGCCTGTGGCGGTACCGTGGCGTGGTGGTGTCTATACTGACGACGCGCTGTCACAGACATCCGTTTAGCTTGGACGTAACTTGTTTTTTATCCTGATTGAAGCCACGCTCATTAAGATTTTTCACGAGCCGTTCCAAAAGGTGGTTGCCCTTCACATTCCCCGTGAACTTTCATGTGATCTGTGCTTCAGCCCTAACAACCAGAAGCTCCCGAGTCTCTGCTTCACTCCAGTGTGCTGTCTCAGCAGATACTGTTTATAAATGCAACATGGACTCCCCATGTTTACTTGCATTATAAATATTCTTGCTGGCAGGGGCTCAGCGGACATCCAACAGGTGATCATGACATCACCCTCTGTTGTGCGAAGGTATAATTCAAAAGTCTGCAGCAATATTACTGTCGAGCTTGGTGGCACAAATGGTGCTATATTCTCATTACGCCATGCCGCCATGATGCATTCAAAGGACACACCATGGTGGCAGTTTTACCCTGATATGCCACCATGACGTGTCTTTTGAGACAGGCTTTGGAGACATTTTGAAAACTCCTTTGTGAATGTTGTTTGCAATTTGTCACGGATGGTTGCAGCCCAGCGAGGAACTAGATTTAGTCCAACTTAGGCCATATTTTCTTAAAAAGAACACCAATTCATTGTTTTAAAGTGATTCAGTGAGACACTGAGTTAAACGTAAAGAACTAAACAAACAGCAGAAGGCCCTAGCAACAAAACCCCTGACTTCTAATGCAGCTTTAGGTTTTACTGGTTTTACTCCGTGTTTATCACTGTGGTCCCTTTAAAAACTTTCTGGATGTGCCCTTATTTATTTGTAACAATATTCCTCTTTTTTTACTCTCAGTAGCGTGAGCTCAAGCTAAACAAAGGGAAGTGCCCTTCTTTGGTCTGTGGCCAAATGTTGGTCTCACCAGATGTGCAGAAACCTGTGCCGCCTGGATCAGCAGGTAGTTCTGAAGACCCAGATAATTAGAAACACTGTAAATCCTGCAGGAGCACAGATGGATATTACCATTTAGTCACTTCTCTAAGATAGGCGTACAGTGTTATTACAGCCCATGTGCTAATTTATGACATCTGCCCGAGAGTTTGGATTGTGAAACAGGAGAGCTACAGGACAGGAGTGTAAATCACTCCTGGCTTGCTTTGAATATAAATCCATGTGATGTTACAGACAGGAATCAGGCCCAGGTTGCCGTGCTGCCCACTACAAAATCATCCTTAAATAAAGGTTTGTGTTTGAAGCTTTGGGCTCTCCATCGAGGTGACTCATCGAGCTGCGTGGCTCTGAGCTGCCTCTTTTAGCTTCACAGACAAAGAGCGAGCAAACAAAGCACCAAGGGAAAACCCAGAACGACATACTACTACATCAGCTCCTCGCTCTCATGTCAGCGTGCTTCCATGGCACACGGTCCTCTGCTCCAGGAAGGGCTGTTTACCTCCTTGGGCGAAAGGCGGGGGCAATCCACATTTGCCATTTTGTTTTTGTTTCAATATTCAAGCAGGTCACAATAGGGGATGGGATCATGTTGCTGTCAGCGAGACAATTACCTACAGACGTAATCAGTTGGCTCTGTGGGCCGAATTGAGCATGAATCCTTATCAACCATCTGTCTGACCCGTCTACATTCACCCAGGCATTGTTAAAGGAATTCAGCTGATGTATGACAGGATGGTGGGGGAGGGTGGAGGACCTACACACGCTCTCGCTCTCTTTTCCCAGCAGCGTGTTTCCACAGCAGTTTGGAGAGAACTGGACCACTGAGATGTCTGGTAAAGGTTGCAGACCGCTCTCTTAGTCATGAAGTGACACACCAAATTAACACCCGTGTGCTCTGTGAAGTGGCCTGGAGGGACAAACCCACACCAGTGTGTGTGTGTGTGTGTGCGTGTGTGTGTGTTGGTGTGAGAAAGAGAGAGAGAGAGAGTGTCAGCAAACGTGACGGACTGAAGCACACCATGAACCAACTTTAAAAGAAGTAATCACCTTCATACCAGAGTTTGGTGTAAGCTGGATAATTGGTTGGTAAAGATCACAATTTGAGCTAAAATGGTTGTTTTGGCTTAATTACAAGAATTCAGTATGTTTGTTAATTTCATTCCACAACCTGTCCCCCACAACTGATTTTGTGGGACAAAAACTTTAGGATTCATGTTGTAATCAGATTACAGGAATCATACAAACTTCCTGCTCTGACGCCAACCAGAATAAAACTCCAGGGAAAGACTTTGTGCTTCCAGGTGATACGAATCTGTTGAAGGCAAAAGTGTGTGACGGCTTCATGAGACCATGTTGTTGTGGGTGAGATGTTCCCTCATCACAATGGACACACTTTTTTGAATAAGTTACACACACACACACGCACACACACACACACACACACACACACACACACACACACACACACACACACACACACACACACACACACGCACGCACACACACGCGCACACACACACATTCCTGCTGTTATAAACACTCACTAGAACATGGAGCCACCACAGGTGGTCCAGGTGGCATTTACAGAACACACGAGTATGAAAATTCTCGCAAAAAACAAAACAAAACCCTGAATTTGTTAAATGTTTTAAACTGTTGATGCAGAAACAGGACGACTGCCCTCTAGTGGCTCGATTATGTGTGTGTGTGTGTGTGTGTGTGTGTGTGTGTGTGTGTGTTTATAGCTATTTTTTAGGACCTCTGCTGATCTAACTCCCTACCTTTAGCCTTTACGAGGCCTACAGCCTGGTTAGAACTGGAACAACATTTTTTGTTAGAAATCACAGATTAAGGCTAAAGTGGAAGTTGCCTTTGGGTTAGTCTACACCTGAGGTCTGCAACCTATGGCTGCATGTGGCCCTTTTTAGCTTTGACTAAAACTAAGGTGGAAATGAACTTCTCTTTATACACAACCAAAATATAAAGGCTGGTTTTAGTGCTTTCTGTTTAGTGTCATGGAACTATGTTTTTGTATATTTTCATCATGCAGGTAAAGATTATTCTGATACTTATAAGATTTGGTATAATGAATGTTTTAAACACTGTCAGTGCGTATTTTTGTGTTTTCTACGATATTTTATTTTCTTCATCACTGAAACAGCAGCAGCAAAGATCCTACCTGATTCCTGCTCCACACACACACACACACCTGATGGAAACACCACACACTCACTGCCAGGCACTGAAACATAATTACAGCTTTTAAAGGTTTTTGTTTTGTTCTAGTTCATCATGACATTACCTTTCTGATTCCAACCAGAGACACACACACACACACACACACACACACACCACACACACACACACACACACACACACACACACACACACACACACACACACACACACACACACACACACACACACACACACACACACACCTCAGTGATAGCTTGACATTTAGGAAATGTTTGCTTTCATATTATTTTTATTTAGTTCTTTATACTGTGACCTTCTCTGTGTTATCTTTATAATGTCAGCAGGCAGGTTGTTTTAGAGTTTATGAGTGGCATGTGGCTCATCTGCCAGATGCATGCACGTTTGTATGCAGCAGGACTCTTGGAGTCTTTTAATCAAAGTCAGAAGGTCATGTGAGCCAGACGGGGAAACAAGAGGGCAGATGGACCAAAAAATAATTGGAAGTGTTATTTGTCTCAGCACACTTCTCTGGGTCATTAAAGCGGTGCTGATTAAACAGGTACAATATTTTTATGCCAAGTCAGAACAGATGCTGAATCATGTCTCTGATTCACCATCAGCAAATAAGGTTTTTATGTGATTGGTACGCTAAAAGAGCATACGGTTATCTGCTTCCTAATGAATGATTCTTTCCACCATTTTTATTGTCAAAGAAATTAAAACAAAGATTCAACCCCAGTATGCAAACTTTAATTGATTTAATGACCTGTAATAAGTCTTTTTGTTCTAGTTCTCTGGATGAAACTCTGTAGGAGAAACGTTTAAAACACAACATGTCAGTCTTGCATGGGCAGTGTGTGCTGTAGCTGACACAACACAAACACCTTCCATTAAAAAGGCCTATAAGAATTTATTATTCAGTTTTAATTCTCAACATTAACCTTTTGTTCAATAATGAGAAAGAAATGATCGGTGGAAACCATTATACACGTACGACAACGCGATTGTACAAACTTGAGCAAGAAAATGTATGAACACCATTTTTCTCTAAAGTGAGACAGCAGCATCACTCAGAGACAAAAAACCTGCTGTCTACACACACACTCATGTACGCACGCACGCACGCGCGCACACACACACACACACACACACACACACTGCAGTTTGACAACAAGAGTGATGATCTCTGACACAACTTGAGCAAACTTTTGGAGCCCATCCCGATTAGAACATGAGGGCTCAGTGACCTTGGTACAAGTCTAGACTAGAAAAACACCTGTGGGCTACGGGTTGTCCATGACAACGGTTCAAACCTTCAAAACGTTTCCATTCTTAAAAAATGTCTCAAACTTTAAATGGGCGGCCATCGAAACAGTAGAAGAGTTTTACTTGGTGGCAACTAATAAAAAACTATTACAAAAGATTTTTAAAAATCCCAGGCGATTAGCAGCAGCAAGGCAAGAAACTGCATTATGGCAGGTGGTTATGCCATATAATGTACACTCATGCTACAACAAGCCATTTCTGCTTTTTATCAATCCCGTTATTAACAGTTACTGAGCCTAACAAACATAGATATCATATATATTGCTAGATACCTTAACTGGGAGTCGACAGCGTCCCTACACGGCGGCCATCTTACCTCGGACAGCTTACGTTCCGTTCTCAATGGTAGCAGATGGAAGGTGAGTGAACAACTTAAACAAAAACACTCTTAACTCGATTAAATATTAACGGATTTACAAGCGGGTTGCATTATTACAAACCTTATAGCACATAGGCTTGATAGGACATACTTTAACATTTTTAAATTAACGGGCCAAATCCGTCATATTTTACAGCCACATCTCTGGTGTTTATAACAAATCAAACTGTTTGAAAATTGGTTGAAAATTGAGCAAGTTAGAGTTATTTAAATAGTACATGCACCATTGACACCAATGTTACGAAAGGGGGCAGCTGTCCGAGGTAAGATGGCCGCCGCGTAGGGACGTTCATCCAATCGACGAACAGCGCGGGTAAGGCATCTAGCAATATATATGATATCTATGCTAACAAACACCAAAGTGTGCTAAACTGCTGCTTCAGATAGTTTTTGTTTTAGTCCGCCTCTTCCTGGCTGAACTTGTGTTTCTGACATAATCTGTTTCAGCTCCTGTAGCTCCTCTCACCTCCCTGCCCTTCAAGCCTCCATGCTCTCTGATTTTGGTCCACAGTGTTGACAAGCGCTTTGCCAAATTCACTCAACATCAAACTGTGGCTGTTCATTGATTTAATAATGATTCACACTATTCTTTCTCCCTCAACAGCCCTGTTTGATCATCCAGACCCACTGGTTTCATCCACTGGGTCTGAAAATCAAATCAAATTAAAATGTGACATCTACAGCTAAGTCGTATTTGAAAGTTGTCATCTTTAATGTAGTGAAACCAACACCCCAGTCCTACTGTTGCTTCTGTTCCTGTCTGACTATAGAGATGATCAGTGTTATTTACATTTAATCAAATCAGATTTAAAAGCCATTGTTTTTGACTATAAGGAAAGATTTTCACCAATATGTATAAAGCCATAATGTACCTTTTTCATATTTTTAAACCATTTTCTTGAACCAGTATGTGCTACAATGACCCTTTACAGAGTTAATGTTACTCAGACCCCACCACACTCTGTGGCCAGAATACCGCACTTGCAACTTCAGAGTGGCTGTCCGGTCCCTGTTGGACTTAGAAAAAAAGGAGCTGACATACCTGGTGCTGCAGTCTGCTTCCAGCATGATTCTTGCATGTTTTAGATCATGAACACAGCTGATTTGTTTGATTTAGTGATGAACCGCTCCTGTAGACACTAATGAAGGCTGAGGAGACGTTTGAGCAGTCAGATTAAGGTGTTAAAAAGACGAACGCACAGCGAGGAGATAAGTTTCACTTTTGCTTTCGCTAACAGACACTAGGGGGTGCTAAAAGCAAGCCAAAACTGCATAGTATCCCTTTAAATAGAAATTTTGAAAATAATATGTTAAATTTCAGGTATTTTAAGGATTTCAAGCACCCATTATGACTTGTTTATGTTGTCATCAGTAAAACTCAGAATCATTCCTTTTAATCCAGGTCGATGTGTTTTGCTGCTTCAGATCAAATCTGACTAAGAATCTTTTTTCCCTTGCGTGTCCTGTAGGGGGAGTTGCTGAGCCCCTGCCGCTGTGATGGCTCTGTGCGCTGCACACATCAGCCCTGCCTCATCCGCTGGATTAGTGAGAGAGGCTCCTGGAGCTGTGAGCTCTGCTACTTCAAGTATCAGGTCCTGGCAATCAGCACCAAGAACCCACTGCAGGTAACCTTAAAACACACACAGACACACACACACACACACACACACACACACACACACACACACACACACACACACACACACACTAGATGTCAAAACATAAGTGGGGTGGGTGGGCGTGGCCAGCAGCAGCTTGTTTAAGAGACAGAGCCCTGAAACGGCTCATTCTGGAGGATACTGAAACGGTCAAGACCAAACAAGCTGAGATTGCTTTATGTGAGAGAGATTTAGTTCAAAGAACTTCATGAACATGTTTTTTCTATTATAATTTAAGAAAAAAGTCATAATATGTTCCCTTTAAATGGGACCTTATAAAAACTCAAATGCTGTTTGTTCCCAGTCCCAGTCTAGTGAGATAATAGCTTTAGCACAACAAACCTGGTGTGAAACAAGGCTTACAGTGGGTATAGAAAAGAATCACACCCTTTGAAAGACTTGAATTCTGTTTCCTTTTATTCCTCAAAAGGAAACACAAAAATATATTTTCCCAGCTTTACTTATCCAATGCAACCTATAACATCCACCTGAAAAATATAAACTACAGTTAAAAATAAAAAACAAGAAATATTGAGATTAATGAAGGAGCAGCCCCTAATGTCAATATTTAGCTTAACCACATTTTGCTTTAATTACATCCTTGAGTCTATTGGGATACTTCTCTAACATCTTTGCACATCTTGAGCAATATTTGCCCACTCTTCTTTACAGAATGTTCAAGTTGGGTCAAAATGGATGGTAGGTGTTCTGCAATCTCAAACCTCTCCACAGATTTTCACTGAGATTAAGGTCTGGGCTCTGACTACGCCTCATGAGGACGTTCACGTTTTCCTCCTTCAGCTTTGGATTGTTGTCATGTAGAAATGTGAATCTTCAGCCCATCTTCAACTTTCTAGCAGAGGGAAGCAGGTTTTGATGGTATTTTGACCCATCCATCTTCCCTTTTACCCTAATGAGAGCCCCAGTCCCTGAGGCAGAACACCCCCACAGGATGCTGCCACCTCCATGCTTTACTGTAAGGATGGTGTGTTATGGATGGTAAGCTGTGTTGGATTTACACCAGCTGTACCATTTGGTGTTGAGGCCAAATTGTTACTATTTTGGTCTCATCTGATCATAAGATCTTTTTCCATTTGGCATCAGAATCTTCAAAATGCATTCTGGAAAAGCTCAGACCAGCTCTAATGTGGCCTTTATTAACCTGAGTTTATGTTTGTTCTTGAACTATAATTGTGATCTTTTTCAGGTGGATGGTATAGGTTGCACTGGATAATTAAAGATAGTTTTTGTTTCCATTTGAGGCTGTACACCAGCAGCTGGATCTCTAGAGCTCTAGACTGTACAACAACATTATACTCTCCAAAAACTCTGCCACTGATTGTGGTTTTGGTGCCTCCCAAAGATACTCACTGCCCCGCCTTTGAGAACTCTCTGGAGCCCCCTCTACCCACACAGACATTACTCTGTTTATTCCCTTACCCGGTGTTTATGGAGCGCCTGTGGCTCCATGGAAACAGATGTCAATCAGAAGGTTGGTGGTTCAATCCCAGCTTCATGTTGCCCTTAAATCTGTGTTATGGGTTGTGGTAAACTTGAGAAAACCTCACGCTGTCTTTGACTTTCTTAAATGAATTTGAAGCACAACTAAATATAGTATAAAAGCATGGTACATTTAACCATGTGTTACCAAGTAAAAGAAATTACAAAAACGATCCTGTCTTTGTTTCCCATCAGACTCGCACAACGGGGAATGGTTATGATTATTGCAATGACAAAAGATTTCTATCATGCATCTATTTTAGCCTGAACTCTGCAGATCGCTCTTGCACATCAGGGTGCGATGGTGCATGTGTGACTCACGCTGGATAATGACAATAAACACAATGATGATAGCATGTGAGCATCTAAAACACAAGAAAGGGCTTCTCTGATCTGTGAACTAATACGTTAGCACATGAGAAGAGCTGCGGCTGCCATGATTAAAGAGAAACACTACATCAGACCATCACTCTGAACAAACTACCCACAGGCTGGTGAGAGGACTGTTTGCCATATTGTACTGACAAATTCCCCCTCTGCGTCACTGTCCGTCTGCCCTCCTATTCAGACTCAGCCAACACATATGTGTGTGTTTCTTTTTCATTGTTTTCTTTATGTGTTTATCTAAACGTTTATTTAGACATTATTTAAACAAATTCTATCTTTATGATACTTGTTCTTATCCAGTGAGTCAGTTTAGATGTCAGAAGGTAAATATTGTTCATTTTACGCCACATTTAACAGCTACAGATATTAGTACAGCATAAAGGTCTGCAAGCTGGAGCCACATGAGGCCCTTTAGCCCTACAAAATAGCTCTTAGACCAAAAATAAGATGTTTATATTTAAATTAGGGGTGGGACTCGATTAAAAAAATTAATCTAATTAATTAGAGGCTTTGTGGTTAATTAATCTTGATTAATCGCATTTTAATCGTTCAAGAAAATTTCCCCAAAAAAGCAATTTTTTAAAATTAAAAATAATGAAACAGAGAATCAAACAATAGTCATTGACATTATTATTGTAATTTCTAATATTTTAATTTCTAAAAAAAATGCTTTTGAATTGTATTTCAATTTGAAACAGGAGAAAAAAAATATATATGTATATCACTGGCAAAAATAGGACAGACCTAAAAGAACAATACTATTCATTTTGATAATGGTATTGTCTTAATAATAATAATAATAATAATAATAATAATAATAATAATAATAATAATAATAATAATAATAATGTGCAATTTGATTTGATTTAGCATCATTAGAGACAGAAATGAAGGCAAAAACACATGAAGAGGGTTTTCTGATCACTCATTTGATTGTAGTTTTAGTTGTGTTTGGAGCACATAAAAAAGGTGCTCTTGTAGTCAAGGTTCTGAGCTTTCTTTAGAGGTGCAGCTTGATTATATTAATAATTAGGGCGTGTATTTTGCTGCTAAACTTCAACATCCCCCAATTGGAGGATCCTCAGGCTTAAAGGGTTAAATGCGTTAATTTTTTAACGTGTTTTTTCTAATTAATTAATCATAATTAACGTGTTAAATTCCCACCCCTAATTTAAATATAAGATAAAGCAGTTTTAGCATCCTTCTCATCCAGATTCCTGCAATAGGTGGAAAAAGTATCTAGAACTAATAACACAAATAGGTTGTTTGTTATCATTTTAGCACCAGAATGAGCTAAGAATTGTTCTAGTTTTTACCAAAAATGTCTTTAAAATGTAGTTATCAGGGGTCTTTCACAACAAACGGGGTCTGAAAACTGCGTAAGTCATTTTCCAGACAAACTTTGTGATTAATAAAGAAAAACTTAATAGAAAAAATATGTCTTTCTTTTGAGCCACAACGATTTTCTGAGATGTGTATGGTCAGAAAACATACAGGCTCACAAATGTAAATACACGTCTTGATGATTAATTCAGTGGGAGTGGAAGTTCCAGAACGCCCTACAACTTGCTAAAGCCCCTGCACTTCCTGTTGGTGCCTGTGATTGGCTTCAGCTGGTAGCTTCTCTGTGCCAACACGGACAGGGCTTGACTTTTGGACTGACCAACATGTGTCACAACAGAAAGACTTCAGTGCCAATCTGGGAAACAAGATTTATACAAATAAAAAAGTCATAATGGGTCACATTTCATGAAGTCATGTGATGGCCTTCTTGAATGAGGTTGAAGCCAAAGGTCGATCAGACGAGTTAAAAATGAGTTTCAGTCTTTCCTTTGGTTCAGGAGATATTTTGCTAACAAACAAGATTTCAGTAGTTTTCAGCTACGTTCTTGTTCAGAGAGCAGCATTCAAAGTGTGTAATATCAATAATTCTCAATAAACAACACCACATTTTTGCTCAGTAATTATAAAACCAACTGAGTTGTACCACATTTGTTATTTGTTAATGTGAGTCTAGTCTTGGAAAGACTCCAAGATGACCTTAGCAAATGTTCGTCTGATGATTATTTTCTGAGGGTTTCATTATAATCTTACCAATGGCTCATGAGCGTTTATGCTAACAGAAGGTCTTAGTGACTACAACACTAAATTAATTTATTATATATATATATTATTACTTTATTATTCCATACCCTAAAGGTGTAGATTAACATCCAGTGATTGAGAGCATTATTTCCTGCCTTACAACCTGGATGAACTGTTGTCTTTATTGCTGTACTCGTACCTTTACTAAGTGCACTGACTCTTTCCAACAGTGGCAGGCCATCTCTCTGACCGTAATAGAGAAGGTGCAGATAGCAGCCATAATCCTGGGCTCCCTGTTCCTCATCGCCAGCATTTCCTGGCTCATCTGGTCCTCGCTCAGCCCCTCGGCCAAGTGGCAGCGTCAGGACCTGCTCTTCCAAATCTGCTACGGCATGTATGGCTTCATGGACATCGTGTGCATAGGTAAACGAAGGAGGGGCCCAAGACTGACACTAAAATGTGCAAACATATTATCATGCCACAGTGTTGAAAATAGCTTTTGCAGAAGGCCTTAGAGGCGTGGGGAGAAGGTTAGGTGACACAGAACAGAGCAGCATTATGCAGCTGTAGCATAACTTGCAGGAGGCCCAGAAAAAGTGTTAATAAGCAGAAGTTACATTATGCAAGGACAAACTAGTTTGGTGAGACAAACATGTACTGAGTTTACATTCTGGCGACTGTTGAGGTTGTGCAGAATTACAGAAGTAAACTGGCAGATGGTGCTAGGGAGGAGATAACAGCTACACGTAAAGCCAAACAAATTCTGATGATATTGCAGAGTACAAGAGAGACTGTTTTTAAGGGGTGACTGGGTCAACTGTTCTTGCGTAATTGTGGCTTGCCTGAGTCAGACAACACAGAGAACAGATGGCGTGAGATATCTGCACCGTGATTTTTGCCAACTGTCTATTCTCATCCACAGGCGAGATGGAATGTTCCTACCTACGATAATGCTAGCAGCGGCTGAGTCGATTTAGCATAATATCTGATGTAAACAGTGAGAATTCATCAGCTTTCATGCATTGTCCTTCTTTCTGTCTCGTGTATTTCCATCCAGGCCTTATCATCCATGAGGGATCATCGGTGTATCGAATCTTCAAACGATGGCAGGCTGTCAATCAGCAGTGGAAGGTACTGAACTATGAGAAATCTAAAGACTTGGGTGACCCGGTGAGCTCAAACAGTAAGAACGGCTCACGCAGCTCTCGCAGCAACCCTCACGGTCTGGCCAGCAGCAGCGGTGGGCGACAGAACAGGAGGCTAAGAACTATTCTGAACCACCACTGTGGATACACCATCTTGCACATCCTGAGTCAACTGAGGCCCAACGACCCGCGGATCAGCAGCGCTGCCAATCGAGAGGTGGTAATGAGGGTCACCACTGTATGAGATGGACTAGGTGAGCGTGGCTCGTAGTCGCCTCTGATGTAAAACAGACTTTTGGACCCAAAAGTGAAAACTTGAGACTGGAGTTGGCAGCAGGAGTCCTGTTGGAGCTGAGCGGAGCTCCGGATCGTCTCAGTACTGAACTCCTCTTGTTTCCTACAACAAAAAGAAGCCAGACGCTCCTTTTCAATAACTAAATAAGTGATGAAAATAGGGACAAACAAGTGTTAAAAGACATTAAACATGAACTGTAAGTTGGGGGTGGGGGGGTGTAAACAGGCTTTGTAACCTGAAACAAAGTGACATGATGTTTTTTCCAGTTCAATATCAGGATGCATAAGCAGTTTGTCTTTGTTTAGAATCCTCCTGGTTTGATTGCAATCACATTTTTCTGGTTTTATTTTCTTGTTCAGTTTAATTTTCTTACTCGCTCTGATTTAATGAGGATGATTTTAGAGGATTCCTCACGCGGTGACGTCATACATGCCAAACTGTGTGTAATGATTTAAAAAATCTCTGAATAATGCTAGTAAACAGACCGAAAACTGAGACTAAACAGGTGAGTGAAATACGGCGTTGTTAAAATAACAATAAATCACACGTTTGAAAAAAAAGGAAGAGACAATACTTTAAAGTTACATTTAGTTACATTTAACCTCTCTGCAATAAAGATACATGTGTACATTTCACAAGGAATTTTGCATGGGTATATAATTTTATTCTTCATCACATAACATAAGTACATGACAGATTTGCTCAACTTCGAATGGTGCTTGCCAAAATAAACACTTTAAATACATGTTTTCATTGTACCAACTTTTTGTCAACATGACAAATGACAGTGTGTTACAGCTATTTCAGCTAAAATACAGATTGTTGCTGCTGTGTGCTGATACCGATTTGATAAGTTAAATATTGGATTAAAAACTGGGATCAGATGATCTCTAACCTCTCAGTCTCACTTCAGCGTCTTCTTTAACCGACTAGTGTGGTGTTTAGTCAAATGACTCATTGTTCTGTGGTATAAAAATGTCAGCGAGTGTAGTATTCATGTTTTTTATGTGTTAAAGGGGACCTAGAATGTAAACCAACATTTTCCTTGTTGTTGTTGAATAAGACAGCTTGGGTGGTCAACAGTAGCATGCCAAAAAGTGAAAGCCGTGTTTGACCTACTTTTTATGTAAATTAGAAAGTTGAAAAGGGCGAGAGAAAACCTCCTGTTCTGAGAAAGCCTTCCTTAACACGTCATAAGGGGGAGCCACGCCTCCTCAAACCTGCATGTGTCTGAGGCCTTCTGGGGAAACCAACCAATCAGCACGTCCTGGCCGAGTGGGAGGAGTCAACAGCTCTTTTCACTGAAGGCCTGAGTAAGGGGGTTTAGAATGGCCTGTATCAGGGCTCCTGGGACAGATGAATGCCAAAACATTTTTTCCTGTGCTTTTTGGAGGCTCAAAGCTCTGTTTTAGATTGTTGATTAATTGCATTCTAGGACACCTTTAAAAAAGGTCCTTCACTCATATTTTTAATCCATTTGCAGCGGTTTCTAGTATGCCTGGTAAGTCGTACTCTGGGGGAAAAAGCTCCGGTGCACCTGTTTCAGCACGGAGAGTTTAGCCAGAAAATAAATTAACTTCAGAAGGCAGGATCTGGAGTCTTATTTCCTAATATTTGGACATCTTGCTTCTGATTTGATAACAGCAAGGCGACTCTACAACATTGATGTTTTATCTCCACAAATAACACAAGCCTGGAGGAGTTCTGCCATGTTGCGGAGTTGCTAATGCTAACAGTTAGCTTCTACTAGTCTGTAAAATCTAGAAATCTTTAAAAATCTTTAGGTGATTTTTTGATCATGTCATCATTGTTTGGGTAAAATGGGGCAGCTGAGACTCAGTGAAAAAATAAAATAACAAATTTTAAAACATGAGCTATGTTTTGTCACATTTAGATCCTCATAACAAAAACAGTGGAGTGGAATAGTTAAAGAGGACCTAGAATGTAAACCAACATTTTCCTTCTTGTTGTTGAATAAGGCAGCTTGGGTGGTCAAAAGTTGCATGCCAAAAAGTCAAAGCCATGTGTGACCTACTTTTTATGTCAATTAGAAAGTTGAAAAAGGCGAGAAAAAAACTTCTGTTATGAGAAAGCCTTCCTTAACACGTCATAAGAGGGAGCCACGCCTCCTCAAACCTGCATGTGTCTGAGGCCTTCTGGGGAAACCAACCAACCAGCAAGCAGCTCATTATCATATTCATGTTCTAGCCGAGTGGGAAGGGCTAACAGCTCTTTTCACAGCAAGGCTGGTTTAGGGGGTTTAGAATGGCCTGTATCAGGACTCCTGGGACAGATGAAAGCCAAAAGAACATTTCTTATGCTTTTCAGAGGCTCAAAGCTGTTTTAGAGTGTTGATTACCTGCATTCTAGGTCCACTTTAAAGTCACTTTTTCACACAAAACATAATATAACTTTTGCTGCCTTTCAAAAATAAACGCATTCTTGGCATGTGTCTATAAAATTCACAGACATCATATATGAAATCCATGGCACATATCAAACGGGATCAGAAAATCACTTTTATAGCCCCATTGACTTGCATTCATTTTTTTTTGTTCCAGGGACCCATGGTCTGGATGTAGATGGGCGTAACTTAGGCTCCCCATTTAAATTGAATTTTAAATATTTAGATTTGTATTCATACATTAAAATTCAAACAAGTATTTTGGTATTATTTTTGAAACCATATCTGGTCAAAAATAGCTGAAATATTTACTTTGCCCCATATTTCTTTAGTTTAACAGATATAAAGTAACCAGCACCAACAGTTTCTTTATCGTTTTATTCTCACAACGTTGCTAAATATCAGGCTGTTCTAATGTTAACCACCATGTTAAAACCTCATTTTAGGTTTTTCAATAGTTATTGGGGATTTGGGTTGGTATTTGGTATTAAATTACAATATTAATATGAATATTGTGCAGAGGTTTTCTGAGTCATCATTGTAAATGTGTGTAGAAATGTTAAATCAGTTTACTGAAAAGTGTGATTCAAACCTGACTCGTAGATGATGCAGCGGTAGGTGTTTGTGTGTTCCTGAGCCTCCGTTCCTCTGAATACAAACAGCAAACCTCTGAATAGAGCACAGAGGACTAACCTGGATTCCTTCTGGTGATAAAACATTTGTTCACACCAGATGCTCTGCACACATTCAAATTAAAAATCAGGGTGCTATAAGCTGTGTGTAAGAGCAGAGTCTGCTGGGAACAAGCAGTATGAATCCAGGTCAGATGGTCAGGTCAGAGAGTTTCCTCTGCTGCAGGAACCAGAGAGCTGGGTTTGTCTGAGCTGCATAAATAAAGGTGAATGAGAGGAAAGAGCTCCTTCATTCTTTGGCGTCACCTAGTGGTTATCTCCTGTTACTGACAGATAGGTGGAAATCAGATTTATACAAATGAAAATAGTCTACAACAAGGATTCCACCACATGCATCAACATGGAATACAGATTTATTTTTTATTTGTTTTAAGGTAAAATCTAGATTTACAGGAAAGCAACAAACTCATCTTAAAGTATCTGAGGAGACTTAATCTATAATGACTTCAACAGTCTTTATATATATATATATATATATATATATATGTGTGTGTGTGTGTGTGTGTGTGTGTGTGTTACCCTGCAATGGTAACTTTAGTTAGTTTTCTGGAGTTCATTTAATATTCTAATTGTACAGTATAACTATAAACATGCAAAGAGAAAGATCTGGAGAAGAACCCAGGAACAGAGCAGACACAGAAACAGGCTTCTGCTATTGTTACCTCACCTGAGTCCTGGCAGCGAGGAGCAACCATCTCCACGATCAGGAAGGTAGAGAGGTTATGTAGAGAGTACCTCGGAACAAGTTCAGTCCATAACAACGTGTGGAGAACTTTGATCTATCATCATGCACTTTTGAAAAACCTCAAACAAAAATTTCAGTGTGCAGCAGACAGCTGACAGATTGGTGAGCCAAGGTGAAGATATTTCTACTGCTAAGCATTTTTTCAATGCATTGGTAAACGCCATACAGCTGTCAAGATCTTCTACGTTGAAGAGGCTACAGTGGAAAAGGCCATACAGCAGATGCCACAACAACTCCCCGCTGTACCCTGCATTATGCGGTTTCACCAGGTCATAACGCAAGCACCAGGGAAACTGACATACTGTGATGTGAGCTGCCTGTGCTCAACAAAGCAGATTCTGCAATGTTACCAACCTCAGGCCTTTGACTTCAAAGTCAACTCTGCTGTTCCTCCATTGCACCAAGAACAACCAGAACCTGAAGTACAGTGGGATGACTGTTGGTCAGCGGTGTGTCATCAGATATGAGGATGAGGTTTACCCTGGAACCATTCTTGAAGTGAGTGAGACACATATTCATGTTAAGTGCATGCACAGAGTGGGACACAATCGTTACTACTGGCCAATGTGAGAGGATACACTCTGGTATTCATTTTGCTCAGGTTGATTCCTGTCCTGCAGCACGTGACAGCATGTCATGAAATAAGAGCTGTGTAGGAAGATATTGCCAAATCCTATTATCATGACTAAGGACATGTGTGCAAACACCCATACAGACACACACACACAAACATAATCCCCCTCATTGATCACCTCCACTGACAGAACAGCAAGTCACCTGGAACCGTGGTGGTTCTCCTCACCACAGAATCAAACTTAAAGGCTGACATGAGGCAGATTGGAAAGGATACATTAAGTGTCACTTAAACCCAGATAACTGCTTCAGTCATGTTCAACGTGCAGCCACACTGAAAGTCTACCTGCCTCCACCTACTGATGGGGGAACACGCTCATTTCCACTTTTGCATTTCACGGTGTAAAGTGAACCAGACATTCAGTCCATCAGAATTAGATTTCTCCTACAAGCGTTTTATCAAACATGAGCTTAAATATTTATTTTTTTGTACTGTAACACTTCCCACTATCCTATGATTCTCATATTCCCCTTTAAGATTTTAATGTTACATAAATGTGAAGTAAATGGCTCTTAATGTAGAGCAAAAATACAAAACCTTTGAGACAAGAATCCTCTATGATACTGCAAAACATTTTAAATGCAATGATTCACTTACAAATAGTTTTTTGTGCTTTAACACATGTAATGTTGACTGAAATTCGTATTATTTTTTTTATTGTGGTAGATTTGAGAAATTATTTGAATCCTACAATGTGTGGTTTTATTTTGAAAAACGTGAGAGTTTGCTTTCCGGTAAAGAGGCGGAAGTGGTGCAGAGAGACGCGAGAGGAGGAAGGAGACGTCACCGTCAGACGGCAGATCAACCCATAGGATCAACCGATAGCATCTCTGTAATAAGCGGGGAAAAACCCGGATATACCTGGCACTGCTGCTCCTCTCGGTACGTCTTTAATGTTATGGGTTCATTGCAGGTTTTGTTTAACCTTTTTTTGTCCATTAGCGATATTTCCTTGAAGTAACAGGATAAGTTTAGAGGTCGTCGAGGCACGTCGGTAGCAAATGTTCTGTACAGTATGTAACAGGTTGTCACAACTTAAGCTGTAACATTTATGCGTTTGCTTTTCTTATTATCCGAAGGAGAAATTAAACATAACGCTGTTTTCTTAATGTTTTCATGTACATGAGGTTGACGTTTTTAGGCTAATAATCACTAAGTATATAATCACTTAAGCTTAAGTTTACAGGACACGTTAGAGAAACACACCAAAACGATGTAAAAACAACTTATAGTAATATTATTTTGATATTTGACACATGTTTAGATTAGCTAGTTAGTTTCGTATTGAGATAAATTAGTATTTTCATTATCGGTGCACCGATTGAAGTTTTTGGCTGATCACTGATCACCGATCTTGAGAAAAACCTGACTTGTCGATACCAATTTTTGCCGATATCGATTATGTCTTAACTAAAAGCAAATTACGTCAATGTTTCAATTATCTTTCATTGAGAAAACCAACATGAATACTCACGAAACAACACAGTTTCAACTGGACATGAAATGTTCTCAAATATAAATGGAAATATTTAGCATTGCTGTTTGAACTACAAAATCATTTTTGTTCCTTTAGACTTTAATTTTTCTAATTTTGAAAACAAAATGTTGTACCTGTTTTGACACACTTGTCCAAAAAAATGATTCTATAGCAATGGTTTGCTTTAACATTAACTAGGGGTGCACCGATTGCAGCTTTTGGCCGATCACCGATCTTGAGAAAAACCTGAGATCGAGGTCAATGCATCGGTCGGCCGATCTATCAGTGCACCTCTAATTTTTATCATATTAATAACTCACAGCGATATGGTTACTTAACTTAGGTTAGTTTTTTGGGTTTATTGTCTTTATTCCTAACAATATTTAACATATTAAGAAGAGTTAGATTGATTTGGTGTCAGAAAATCAAAACTTCTAACTATTTGGACTTTTGGGGCATAGTGTATACAGCAACTCAATCAGTAAGGAACAAAATGATTTGTTACTGAAGTGTCTTAATAAAAAAATGGTGGTAGCCTCTGTAAGTTGAGGCTTTTTGCAAACGTTTCCCATCAACAAATCCCTAAGTCATTTTTTTCTTCAGAATGCTATTTTACATATTTATCGATCTAACATCATCTGAACTGTGTATGCTCACTGCTCTGATCTGCTCTTCTCAGGCCATGTCCATCACGTTTTAGCAGCATCCCCCGTGACCAAAGCTCCCTGTCTCTCCACACCAGCCGTGACAGGACAGCAGGGCACTGATCGGACCCATCATGGCTGCCAGGCAGCAGAACCCTGCAGCTGTTTCAAACAGCTCGGCTGAAAACAAAAAGACAGATCTGAGGACCAAAGAGAAGAAGTGCTGTGAGTTTTCTTTGAGGTCTGATGGTGAAATCAAAGTGTCCTTTATTAATGACTGAACTTTACCACATCATTTAACAAACACTGGGCTGTGAAGTACATGGGAGTTGGATCTTCTGATCTGTAGGCCACGTGTAACAATAATAACATGTCAGATATCAGCTGTAATTCATCTTCTGTTGATACTAGTTAGAGTACAGTCTGTGACTTTATTCACAAATGCACGCACCACAGGAGTCCTGCCTCAGGGCTATAATATATGTAGTAAAACTTGTAAAAAGGGTTTGGGATCTGAGCATTGTTTTAACTTATCTCTCAGACTTTGATTCATTTATTTTGCTTATTATATTTTTTAATTTTATATAAATCAGGAATTTGATCTTGCCCTTACATTCATCATGAAAGAATTTCTGGGAACCAGGGCTCTGTTCTGAGAATCCAAAGTCAAGTTTGTTCTCGTCAGACATATTTGGATAGAAATGATTGAGAGAAAAAAAGCTAAATATTTTCCATTCTGTGTTCAAGTCAGCAAAGTTACAGTGTAGCTTTAAAGTGGAAGGGATTAGAGAGAGTAATCATAAAACAAGAGAATGTAATACAGGTAAACTGGACATGCAGAGGTGACTTTAGATTATTACATAACCCTCCCACACCCTGCTGTTACTGTATACTGTGTGTGTGCGCGCGTGTATGCTTAGTTGTTTATAAAATATTCTCATCTGTCCTTTGGACCTTAGAACCTGCAGAGGGTAATATTTGCATCCTGGCATGTTTAAAAACTTCCATCTTGCATCATTTTATGTGTTTCATGTGTTTCATGGTTGTGTGCAAACTGCAGCTTGGGCCTCCTACATGACCAATTCTCCAACCCTGATAGTGATGATCGGGTTACCTGCTCGGGGGAAAACCTACATGTCCAAGAAGCTGACACGCTACCTGAACTGGATTGGAGTGCCAACAAAGGGTTAGTTCAGAGGAAACACGTTTGGTTTTTACCCAACAAAAGAACATTTTGACTGAGGCAGAATGTCATAAACAACATGTTTGCTACAAGGTGATCATTTGTAAACCACTCACCTTTAGTCATCAATGCAATGGTCATTATTACACCAAGGCAAAATGGTTGAGGTCACAGTCAGCACCCCTTATTGCACATTTCTGTGTGACATTGCATGCTTTGTTGATGTCACTCTTAAGGAATGCAGGTAAACTGGTGTGACGGATGCTGCTGAAATGACAGAGCATACAGCCTAATCCTCTTCCGTGTCTTTCTCCCTGGGTTTTCTGCAGTCTTTAATCTTGGGGTTTATAGGAGGGATGCTGTGAAGTCATACAAGTCCTTTGACTTCTTCAGACATGATAACGAAGAAGCAATGAAAATTAGAAAGTAAGAAAGTTTCTTTTTATGTATTTCCATGATATCCTTGTTTTATAGATACTATTTGTTCCTGCTATGCATAAGTAACGAGACATCCTGAGATACCCCTCGTTTCTGAAATATTTAGCATCTAGAAACCAGATGTTCTTCTAATCCTTTGAAATACCGCCATCAAAGTTCCCCACATCTTTAGTTTTCTTTAAAAATGTTTCTGTTTTACTCATTTTCAGTCCAACACTTGACCACATTCAGGGTCATTTTTAATTTGTTGTTTTAAGGCTCCTCACTCTGACCTATGAATCATTTAAGCTTAAAACAGTGCATAAGTCAAGGGTTGAATAAGAACAAACACTTTAGCAAAGAATGCATTTGATACTTATAATTAGATTAAAGATCTTTTCAGACCGTTTGTCCCCAGATATCCAGTTTCCTCACCTGACGTACACCACCTGATCTGTATGGAAATTCAATGTAACAAAAACCTGCGTTCAAAGAAAAACAGTAACATTGTTAGAAAGTTTAATGAAATCTGTCGCGATTACGTTAAAAATGCAACCAAATCTGGTTCTTTAATATATCAAAATATGAAGAAACATTTAGGGACTCAGGATGTTTGTACAGGGTTGTAAATTAACCTACCGTCATTTTGTTTAGCAGTCAGATCTGTACTTAAGAGAGCAGTTTAAATCCAGCTTCTTCATTTATCTGATCATGTTTCCTCAGACAGTGTGCCCTGGTAGCACTGAAGGACGTCAAAACCTACCTGAATGAGGAGGGAGGTCAGATTGCTGTAAGGACACACAAGAGGAACAGTGTCTCTATTGTCTGTTTGTTGATGAATTCATTTTGAGTTATGTAACATGTTCCGTGTTGGTCAGGTTTTTGATGCCACAAACACCACGAGAGAGAGGAGGAACCTCATCCTTAAGTTTGCACAGGATAATGCCTACAAGGTCAGAAGTTCTGTTTTAACGAAGGTCTGGTACACAAACAAAAGCGTTAAAGGTTGAATATGTAACATTTTAATTAAAAAAAATATTTTTTAATAATATTTCCTCCACGGGGCGTTTAGAGGTGTGCAGAATGAATGTATAGTTTTTCCTTTAAAAGCTATATTTAAAAAAATAAATAATCAAAATTTTATTTTGACGGGCACAACACTGGGTTTATGTTTACATCTACCAGCCACTAGAGGGCACCGTTGCGCTAAAAAGTCAGCTCGGCTAGGCGAGGCTGGGACTGTGTAAAATGGCGGACTTGACAAGTCAAGCAGCTGATCTAACTGTTGTAAAAAAAACGTATTAGTAGAAATGAGTTCTTACCCTGTACGATTCGTCACTGGACATGGTGCTGGTCGGCTACTTAATGTGTCAGCAGCGTACCAGCATCCCGACGGCTGGAAAGTTAGTTCTTTTGTTGCAATACCACCTCTGAACACTAGAGTTCGCCAGAATGTTTGCCAGAGTGTCCATGTTCCATATACAACCTTTAATTCATGTCAAATTTAGCTAATTCAAATAAATATTTATTATTTTCTGCAACCATGAGTTTGGAATTTAAAGCTGCAATAGCAAATCTACAAAACAAGGTAGCTTTTAAACACAAACACAGTCGCAGAACTCTCACCCCTCCTGTCGGCTATCATCTCTAGACCACGTCCCCCTGATAAGGGGACGTGCATTGCCACAGTAAACAAGAGAGCGCTAAACACCAGTCACAGTTTTCGAGGTCCAAACGTCTTTTTTTCCCACAACTTCAAATGGTGTTTTTGTTTTTGTTTTTGTGACTCTGGTTTGTCCTAAAGTTGAAGTGGTAGCAGCCGGCTGTTTCTCCTCTGATATTATTGTGTGGAGAACCAAGGCAAATGCAGAAGTGCGGCGGTTCGGTGGATGGTCCAATTGTTGCTTTTGCTCAGAGCCGTGTTATTAGCTGAGGTTTTTAGACAAATGCGAGAGAGACACTTTATTAACTTTTTAAAAATTATTTCCACAATATATTTATAGCTATATTATGTTAGAATGTTAAGAGACATGAAAAAATGTTTTAAGTTCATTTGTTTTGCAGATTTGCCATTGTACCTTTAAGCATGGGAAAGCTAATTATGAACATTGTTTTCTGTCAGGTGTTTTTTGTTGAGTCAATATGTGACGATCCGGACGTCATCGCTGAAAACATCATGGTAAAAAGTTTTATTTCTGTGTTCATGTAACCTTTCTTTTGAATCGCTCAGCTTCATGCTGAGTTATCCCTGCAAACGTCTCTTTCACAAAGGAAGTAAAGGTGTCCAGCCCAGATTACCCGGAGAGGGACAGAGAGAGCGTCATGGATGACTTCCTGAAGAGAATCGAGTGTTACAAAGTGACCTACCAACCTTTAGATCCTGACCAGCAAGACAAGTAGGAACTGTTTCTAGACTTTTCTGGGGGTGAAAGATGGTGTCTTTTATCACAAATGGTTGTAGTTGCATAAACAGTCCAGCAGGGGAGAATATGAGCTCACTGGTTTAACTGCATGTATTCCTGTCAGAAGTCTTACTCAGACTGTATCCTTTACCTTTTGGTTGCAACAAAAAATATTTTTGTCAGTTTTTTAGTAATTCTAGTTCACTTGTGAAGAAACTAGTCATGCAAAGTCTCCTCCTAATTTTTTTTTTATCTTCCCAGAAATTACTAAACATGGTTTATTTATCCTTGAGTATATTTAAAGTGTCTTGGTTGGTGCAGATGTTTCTGGTTGACCGTAACAGTTCCTCTCTGACCTACAGAGACCTGTCCTTCATCCAAGTCATCAACGTCGGCCGCCGTTTCTTGGTCAACAGGGTGCAGGACTACATCCAGAGTAAGATCGTCTATTACCTCATGAACATCCACGTTCATTCCCACTCTATCTATCTCTGCCGGCACGGGGAGAGCCAGCACAACATGGAGGAACGCATCGGAGGCGACTCTGAGCTGTCGGAGAGAGGGAAGCAGGTGCTTCAACACTTTATAGAGCTCTACGAGATGTTATAATAACTCATATCTCGTTTAAGTAGGAAGCAAAGAAGGGTTTAACAGCTCTAAACACTTTGACCTCCCCCGTCTGACAGCTGTTGTCTGTAACAGTTTGCTAGTGCGCTGAAAGGTTTCGTGAAAGAGCACCAGCTATCGAACCTGAAGGTTTGGACCAGTCAACTGAGGCGAACCATTCAGACGGCTGAGGAGCTGGACGTCCCCTATGAGCAGTGGAAGATACTTAATGAGATCGATGCTGTAGGTTACCTTGTATACGGCTACAAGACACACAGACAGTGTAGACCTGACAAAAGTCTCACTGGTCCCTCTGTTTCCAGGGTGTGTGTGAGGAAATGACTTATAAGATGATCGAGGAAAAGTACCCAGAGGAGTTTGCCATGAGAGACCAGGACAAGTATCATTATCGCTACCCAGGAGGAGAGGTGAGACCTTTCTCTTTAGTTTAGACCAGGGGTAGGCAATCCTGGTCCTCGAGTGCTGCCATCCAGCATGTTTTCATTGCAACACTCTGGAATCAGTGGTGGAATCACCTGTTCATCAGGCTCTGCAGAAGCCTGTTAATCACCTGCTGATTAAAATCAGGTGTGTTGGAACTGGGAAAACAGCTAAAACATGCAGGATAGTGGCACTCGAGGGCCAGGATTGTCTACCCCTGGTTTAGACTGTCGCATTTCACAGGTTCTGCTTCTGTTTTGTTAAATATGTTTCATTCTCCTCCCTCTCAGTCTTACCAGGACCTGGTTCAGCGGCTGGAGCCAGTTATCATGGAGCTGGAGCGACAGGGCAATGTTCTGGTCATCTGTCATCAGGCGGTCATGCGCTGCTTGCTCGCCTACTTCTTGGACAAAGGAGCAGGTTACATGAACAGAAACACGACACTTCCTCTCATTATTCACTCTGCTGATTTTAGCCTCAAACCTCTGTTATAGCTCCTCTCAGGGCTGGAAAAAATAACCCATTCACTCTTTTAATATATATCATTGATCCACAAATACAAAACTACAATTTATGAGTGAAAAGGAAGCAGGAAGAAAAAAATACAAGCTGCCCCTTTCTTAATGAGACAAAATGAATATAAGACCAGATATATATGGCATTATATTTGACTTAAACACAATGTATGTGTTCTCTAAACTTAACTTTATGTGGGACTAATTCTTTTTTGTTATGCAAACAAAAGTTTAGTCCTAGCCACGTGTGATGCTCCAAACATTTATATAATAACTCAAATATGCTACAATAAAAGAATAAATCTGAATATTTCAAAACACTGAAGTTTTCTTTATAACTCTAAAACATTTACTAGCTTTTTGTTTTATATAATTTATATGAAGAAAAATGTGTCTGAGTATAAATCAGACCTCTGAACACAAACTGGAGAAAAATGTAGGAAACTTGTAATGTTGGTACAAATATTCCCCGAAGACCAAAGAGCCTCCACATTCAGACTTCAGAATTACAAAGTTTTAAATACTATGGCAAAAGTACAGTTAAAGTGTGCTTTCAAATGCACCTTTGGCAGATGTGTGCAGAGATGCAGCGTGCTGGCAGGCAAACGCTTAGGGGCCCCAGGCCACAAGGGGGCCCCAGAGGTTTGACAGAGTTTTGAGTCAGAATCAAACCAGCAGTGAGACAGTTTTCTCATTTAAACCAATGCAAACAATGCATTTTAAATTAGCCAGCCTATTTATGATTTTTTTCCACTTAAGTCCATAAATCCATAGAACATTAGTGTTCTAACACAAATGAAGGGGCTACAAAGGAGTCTGCTTTCTTCCCTTTAGTTTAGTTGATAATTGAAACTAAGCGAGGTTGTTGGCCTGGCACTAGCCGGTTAAGGGTTTTACCTCTTCTTTCTAAGCTGTGTGTTAACAGGAGGGGAAAGAGCATTCTAACTTGTGGCATGGCAGTATTAAAGGTCAGGCAGAAGGAAATATGGTGGCCACAGGTCTCACCACCCAAGGCTCACCTGCACATTGAAGTCTATAGCCCAAGCTCAGGTAGTTGGTGTGAACTCTGAACTCTATCAAAAGTATTCACACAAATATTTCCCCCTTCTCTGTGTGGGTGACCAGTTTGAAGGACCATCTCAGTGGGGAAGCATGTCCTCCTCCACCCAGGTGTCCAGCAGGTGCTGCTTATGAGGCCAGGCATGGAAACTGCTTGTCTGGCAGTGATATAGTGACCTGAATGGCATGTTAGTCTCTCTGTAGAGTGTAATGCAGCAAAGTAACACTCCACATCCCCCTAGTGCTGGGACTGGGTCTGTATTCCCTATTATGGCTTTACTGGGGTCCTATCTGGCTGCTATCAGCATCCTTTAATTTAAAGCAGAACTCTCAGTTAATCCAAACATCTGCCAGCTTGTCTTTTCAAAGTGGTCCCTTAAAAAACGTACAGCATTTGTCCCACGTGTAACCGACCATGTGAACTGGTTTTTCCTGTTCCAGGCAGAAGGAAAATTGAGCTGTGATCAACTACCTGACAGGGATGGCGTTGTAACAGCCACTGAATGGGATGTAACAGAGATCCAGGGTGTGAGCTCTTCTATGCTGAAAGCATTTAGGAAGAACCGTCTTCCTGTTCATGAAAGCAGCATCTGAGTGAGAATTCTCAAGTCCAGGATAGATTTTTCACAGCTCCAGTCCAGCTGCTGGAGAAGAAGTAGACGGGTCGGACCTAAATTGTTATCTACAGAGCACTCCACGGCCCAGGAAGTGATCAATCTCTGTCATGTAACCAGAATGGTTGATAACTTCCTCATCTGTGTGATTTGGAGTTCTTTTTGTGTTTTAGATGTAGGGGAAAGTTCAGCTGTGCTGGATTATTCCATCTCTCACATCCTGCTGTTCAGCTGCTTTATTTAGCTAAACTTTAAAACACAACCATCCTTCTGACCTCTGCTCAACTACGTCATGAAGAATCATGATGAGATGGAGCTGGTGGAGTATGAGTGGGGTCAAACCTTAGTTTGACCCCACTCATACTTTTTAGGCCAGGTTCACTGACGATTTGTTTGTAACTTGTTATTTTTAAATATAATCAGTCACTCTGAGTTTAACATGCAGGCTAAACCTGAGTGAAGCTGGCCCCCCACCCACATCAGTAATCCACACTAATAGGTGGAGTGGTTAGTGCTACGTTTGTGCTGCTCTGGTTTTTGGAATATTCAACATTATTTTATAGGTCATTCAGGGCAGGGGTCACCAGCCCTCTCATGTAAAATGAACCGGACCAGTCTAGTTTGTTTGTGCTGATTTGTGCCGTTAAAACGGTCGTTTGTGCTGCTCTGGTTTTTGAGATATTCATAGTTTTATTTTGGGCCGACGAAGTCACTGGCATCTCTCGATCTGGCTGCAGGCATCAAGAAACTACAACTGGAAATACCTCGAGCGGAAGAAGGTAGTGGGTCATTACCTCTACCGGAAGTATTTTTTTTTCCACCATAAATATTTAGTTTTTTCAGTATTTTTTTTTGTCTTAGTTAAAAAAAAAATTCTGAAAGCACGTCATTTTGAAAGAACTTTATTAGTCAAATTTCAAACAAAAGCACAAAGTCATTTCAAAGGGAAAATTTCCAGCAATAACAATTTGAAAAGCATTACAATATTTATAATTAAAATGTTGTATACATTAGCACCTTATAACATTCACATGGTGGTTCAAAACCACAGCAGCACAAACAACTGTTTTAACCTTGCATTAACCGCTGGTAGAAAGTAGACGGGGAAATGCTTGGATTAGAAAAGCCATTGATAATTGCCTGTCATAGTGTCAAACTAGCATTCATGGTCTCATCCATTTTGGGTTGTGACTGGGATATGGGGATAATAAAGTACCAAAACTTGTGCACACAGTTTCCATGCGCGCGCGTCAAACATTGTGCGTAAACATGTCATGCGCGAGGAACTTATACCTCTTGAGTGAAATTATACGTCACAAGAGGGCATTTGTACAGTGTGAGAGAGCAAACGGTGTCTGCGAGCGCACAAGCATCTGCACAAGAGCCCATTGGCTAAAAATCTCAAGGAGCGGCACAAAAACAAAATGAAAAATGAAAAAATTATAAATGATTTTGAAATACCAGTATCATATTAAAAAATGTGGGGGAAAGGAAAAATATTACATAAAAAATTTGAAAAAAGAAAAAGAAAAACAATCAAGGATCCTGAATAAGACAGAATTGATAGAAGAGGAAGAAGAGGATGAACAGGAGGTCACACTAAAGCCAGCCTGAAGCCTTCTAGGGACCACTGCAAAGATGTTGGGGAAAAAAAAGAGTGAACTTGCTCTTTAAAATAAATCAGACACGTGATGGACCAGAGCTTGTCTACAGTCTGTTTTCAGTGAATTCAAACGTTCGTGTAGGGACTTGTTTACCTGAACATCTTAGGGTTATTTATGTGGATCATGGAAAATAATCTTTAAAGTCAAAGCTGCAATTAGGCGTGCCTGACTGGGTTTTACAGGAAGTGGTCCCTGATGCAGCATCTGTTAACACAGAAACCAAAGAGTGGGTGCTGCTCGGACTGGCATTTAGTCTGAACTAGCGCCCACTCAGCGGGTGCTGAACCACAGCAGTGTGAGCTGGACACCTCATAAAGCACAGCGTCAGCTTCCGCTCCGTCTCTGGGTGGGACCTCTGAGAAAAAATACAAACATGTGGGAGAAGCCAAGAAATCATGACAGGATACGACCACAACCCAACCAAGTCTCACTCTTGTTTTTTCTCAGATGACCTACCGTACATGAAGTGTCCCCTGCACACTGTCCTTAAACTCACCCCGGTGGCTTACGGTGAGTCATCATCCGCCTCAGACATGAACGAATATTTCTTCTTTTGCTTTAGTTTCTTCTTGGTGATGACTTGATGCTCCAACTTTGTCCTACAGGTTGTAAAGTGGAGATGTTTGACCTGAAGGTGGAAGCTGTCAACACTCACAAAGACAGACCATTAGTAAGTTGTTTTTAAAACGTTTCTTGACAAATCCTCTTTCAGAGATCACAGCAAATGCAGCCTGTCTCGTTTTCTATTCTGTGCATCTATTGTGTAACTTGTCTTGACAGGACACACTGCTTGAGGCAGGCCTATTCTTAGGTATTCAAACCAAAATTACACCCTACGGGTTAGCTTTTTAAAAAAAAACACTTATCTAGGTGTTCAGTCTCAGTGTTCTCACTCTAAATCCTGCTGCACCTCTGAGGCATGCCACAGACACTAATGCATCTCAGAATTACATTAGATTTCATTTCCGATCACAGGAATATTGTTAAATCCAGGTAGAATCAGCACACGCCAGTCCTTGACACAGTGGTTAAAGTTGTAAAAACAGGTGAAAATCTTTCCTCTAGTCACAACAAAAGTTATTTTTATATATGACGGCTGGTCAAATGAACTCTGACTACACCCACAGCTGGTTTAAATCACAGACCGTAGAGAGTAGGGGAGTGACATCATTTCTATGTAACCATAAACGTGGTACAACACGGTTCTCTGCCTGTAGAGGTTCTGTTGATTAGCAGAAAGTCCTGGACTGGGTGTCAACACAGATCCAGAGAAAGCTCCTGTTAACTGTGATGAAGAATATCCTGTCTGTCAGTGGTTTTCTATTTTCGGGTGTTTGTTTCAGTAACTGTTTTTGCCTCCTCTCAGTTACTGGTATGTGCCGCCGTATTCTTCTCACTAAAGGGTTTCAAAACAAAACAGAACTAAAGACGTTTGCTGATACAATCACTATGTTTGTGTTTCTCCCCAAGCAGAAAAAAGTCAGAAGGAACATCATGCCACCACCTTTCGTGCGCAGGAACAGTTTTGATCCGCTGTCCACCCAGGATCAGATTAAACGTCCTCGTCTCTACAGCGTGGGAAACCCCCAACACTCTCACACGTACCATGCTCCTACTTTTCCCAGCATGCCGTTTCCTGATATGTTTGAGGCAGCTGAATTACTACAGAAAGAGGTCAGTGTCAGTTACAGGTGTGATGGTTGTGAGTGAATGTGTAAAATGGATTCAAATGCTGGATTAGATTACACCATTAGTTTATTTGTAGGAATTATATATAAAATATTTATTAAAAAACAGAATAAAGGGAGTGAAAAGCTGATCAATGTCTCCATTTCACGTCCCCTCTTATTAAAATAAAAGTATGGCATTAACAGGATTCCTCAAGGCTCTCTGTGGGCGTCTCCCTAAACCCAGACTAGCACTAATCTGCTATGGCTCTGAGATTACAGATAACACACTCTGATAAATCTAAAATATCTGAACGACAGGAGCGTAGTCCATGTCTAGGTGATCAGAGTTGAAATTAAAATCAATTAAAATAATAATAATGTGAAAATAATAAGATGAGTGTGATTCCCTCTGAGGAAGAGGAGTGACTGATGAAGACTACCCGTGATGAAACAGTAGTCCTGGTTTGAATATTAAAGCTGGAAATAAACCTTTGAGCTCCAGTCTGAAGAGACTTTGTTCTCCATCCTTTAAGACCTGCAGCTCACTCTGAGGAACCTCCTCGCTGAATTTATGTTTAGTTTGTGCAGCACAATCAGGCGCAGAACCAGGGCTGCTAGTCAGTCTGATTACTGCTGATGCTGCACAAGATGAGTGAAGTGGGCTTTTGGACGGCTGCCCCCATCCCCTGGTCCTGTAGAGACCTGGTGAATAGGTGGACTGTGTGGAAGGTGCTTTAGGAACACAGTCTACTTTTACATTTACTCTAAGAGCAGCTGAACTGGTGAATGTTTTTAGTTTCCCCGGCAGTTATTCCCTTCACCGCATCCACAGAGTGTCTGACTTCTAACCTTCAGTATTAGCTTTACCTGGGCCACCTCCAGTCAAAACAAATACCTCATTCCTGTTTGGTGTTTATATTCACGCCGTCCTTTTTTCCATCTGGCAGGACTCTTCAAACGGCTTCAACGCCCCAAACACAGAAGATGGAGAGAAGCTGCTAAAAAGCACATGAAGACGTATTTTCCTTCTATCTAAAGCATGAAACATCTGTTTCCCTTCTAAATTATTTTTCTTAGCTTTTGGAAGTTCTCTCTGCATTAGCCAACCAGTTCATCTACTGTATCACAGCTTGTTTCTGTGTAACCGTGACAGTTATTCTGGGTTAAAAGCTTTTATTTTAACATGTATTTGAATGTATTTGTGATTGTCTTTCAATTTGGACTGTGATCATTTTAAAATACAAATTAATAATTATATTATAAGTGATTTGTAATAAAAAAGTCAAATTTTTACATCCTAAAGTGTAATTTAAGTGTTATTGCAGAAATCTGCACAGATAGCTTTTATATTAAAATGCTTTTGGTTTCTCTGGAGAAAGCCATGCACAGCTCTGATTTCTCTTTGAAAAAGTTTTATTTGTAACTTTTCTTTGGAAACATTCCAAAACAGTGTGTATCTTTCCTCTGGTGTATGACAGACGTAAGTAATTATTCCATTTTTAACTGATTTAACTCATAAAGTTGCCATTTATTCTGCAACGTGCAGACAAAAGCTGTAAAAACTAGATGAAATGTTCTGTCTAGCCTTATGAATAAAAGAATAGGGGATGCTGTGATTCCTCTTTATTTGTGGTGAATGTTCAGTTATTCTGCTCCCTGTTGATGTGTTTTTGTCTTTAAAAACAAATTTAATGTCTTCCACATTTCTACAGTAAAACAAAAGTTAGACATTTAAACATCTTCCATGTTGTTCCGTATTTCTGGAATTTTTTATATTTGTGATTGGGAAAAGTGCCTGTATTTACAAACATTTAATGACTGACAAAACAATGTGAAAAAAGAAAATTAAAATTCCCTGATGAAAAGCTTTATTGTAGTTCAGTGCACAATTTATCCAATAAATAGATTTTTATAAGACTTTTGGAGTTTTGTTTTTCTCATTGTTATTTAAGTGTGTGTTGTGTGTTTGTTGTGTGGGAGTAGCCTAAACTTCAGAACCGCACACACAAGTCACTGGTCTGTACTCTCGATTCTGAGACGAATCAGAATTAGTCTCTCTGAGGTTTTGTTGCTGCAGCCAACAAGTGATGCAGCGTGTGCAGCCCTTTCCTGTAGAGTTTGTAATAATCATAAACACTCCTTAGATTTTATTTATATCTGGTAAACTTGTAACCCAACAGCCCCATCTAAGTTCTAAGAATAAATAAATACAGCCAATCCACATTTTTATGTTGACTGCCTTAAATGGAAATGTTTTAGTCAGCGAGGGTCATCAGAGGACTGGAGCTGCAAAAGAGACGCCATCAGTAATTCTTTCACATTATTTTGATGGTGTGATTGTCCTTCAGTCTATGCAGTCAGATAAGTTCTGGATCATTTCTAAACTTACCGCTGATTTAAAAAGTCCTGAATCCTGAGCTTGTTGTGGTGCAAAATAAAAACCAAATGAAGAAGTTAGATGACATCAAATCAACCCAATAAACCAGTTGGGTCAGAGTGATTATCAGTCCGGTGTTTGAAGCAGAGAAACTCAAATAGGATCAGATTCTGATGCAGAAATGAACATTTAGTCAGCTAAGCTTCGTCCAACATCAATATTTGTTTTTTTTATCTCGTTCACTGTTATTTAATCACTAAAATACTTTTTACTCAATATGTCATGAAAGATGATTTGCAGCAACAGCAAACCGTCTCGTTGACCTGTGAATGAGTGAGAAGCGTTTACCAGAGTAAGTTGACTTTATGATTAAAGTGTTTACACTAAACTACAGTAATAAAACCATTCCTTGTAAACTATCCCTAAATCCCTTCTGTGGGCTAAAGAGAAGCAGCCATGGCCTGTGTCTGCATAGAAGACAGGCAGAATATGTAACTTTTTATCTAAAACATCAAATAAATGGACAAAATAGTTCAGGATTCCAGCTGTTGACTTATTTAATTGTTTTACAAAGCCAAACAATTTTCTTTTATACATTGGTAATTATAACTGTTTTGTAGAGTTTAGACGCTGAACTGGATTACCAGTACATGTTGGATAACATTTGGTACGTCATGAATCCAGATAAGTCCTTGAACTGCCCACAGAGACCGAGCCCATCAGTGTCGATTAGGGAGAAGATAAATAATCCGAGGAATAAATAATGGTAGGATATAATTCAGCTTGACTGGCTATTTATCTGAAGCAGACAGGTCAGAAGTAATGTTTTTGGTTGTGTTTATCTGTGAACATGTTCAGTCAGTCTTACCCTTTCTAGGCAATTAAAGATTCCTTTAGGTGGTTTTAGGAGGGACCGGTGGTGCCAGTGTACGGCAGCCTCGCCTCTGTCAGTGTGCCCCAGGGCAGCTGTAGCTACGATGTAGCTCGTCACCACCAGGGCGTGAATGTGTGCGTGAATGGGTGAATGACTGATTTTGTTGTAAAGGGCCTTGGGGGGGGGGGGGGGGGGGGGTTCTAGAACTCTCAAAAGTGCTATATCAAATACAGGCCATTTACCATTCATCCTTCCAAGCTCTGGTCCTCTACCAGAGGCCTGGGAGCTTGAGGGATCTTCAGCATCTTAGCTGTTCCTAGAACTGCACTTTTCTGGACTGAGATGTCTGATGGTTTTCTTGGGATCTGCTTTAGCCACTCCTCCAGTGTGGGGGTCACTGCCCCAAGTGCGCCAATGACCACGGGCTCCACCGATGTCTTCACTCTCCAGGCTTTCTCAAGTTCTTCTCTGAGGCCCTGGTACTTCTCTAGTTTCTTGTGTTCCTTTTTCCTGATGTTGCATCACTTGGTATTGCTACATCAACCACAACAGCTATCCACTGTTGTTTGTCCACCACCACAATGTCCGGTTGGTTCGCCATCACCATTTTGTCGGTCCCACAGGATCTTGGCTCGCTCATTCTCTACCACCTTAGGGGGTGTTTCACACTTTGACCTTGGAGCTTCCAGGCCATACTCTGCACAGATGTTCCTGTACACTATATCAGCCACTTGGTTGTGGCGTTCCATGGATGCTTTCCCTGCCAGCATCTGACACATAGTACAGGCCAAAAGTTTGGACACACCTTCTCATTCAATGTGTGTTCTTACTTTATTTTCATGACCATTTACATTGGTAGATTCTCACTGAAGACATAAGGGCTATTTGACCAAGAAGGAGAGTGATGGAGTGCTGCAGCAGATGACCTGGCCTCCACAGTCACCGGACCTGAACCCAATCGAGATGGTTTGGGGTGAGCTGGGGTTAGGGTTAGGGTTAGGGGCCAACAAGTGCTAAACACCTCTGGGAACTCCTTCAAGACTGTTGGAAAACCATTCAGGTGACTACCTCTTGAAGCTCATGGAGAGAATGCCAAGAGTGTGCAAAGCAGTAATCAGAGCAAAGGGTGGCTAATTTGAAGATAATAGAATACAAAAGATGTTTTCAGTTATTTCACCTTTTTGTGTTAAGTACATAACTCCACATGTGTTCATTCCAAAGACTGTATATATAAGATGGACGGATAATGCCCACTTCTTTGCGTGGCCGTGGGTGAAGCCACAAATAGGCGGTTCCCTCCACTTCTGTCTTGGCCGTGTAATTTGTATAATTTGTGTCGTCACTACCGAAAAATCCCAAAATGGGTGAAAAGGTGGAGCTGAGGGTGGCGCACAAAGACTGTATATATAAGAGGTTCATTCATAGTTTTGATGCCTTCAGTGAGAATCTACCAATGTAAATGGTTGTTAGATTAGCCGAATGGTCGTGGAAGGCCTTTCATCCCAGAGACGCATAAAAAGTACTCAATGGTGTCTTTTTCCTCTTTTTTATTTGCTGCGCAGACTTCTAATACACCCACACCTTCATCACAATGACAAACATGACAACTTTTATAACAATGACTTAATTGGGAAGAACCATCACCTGTAACAAACATACAACCAAGCCCTAATTATTTTGAGAATTATATTAAATATACACAAACATGATTACTTAAATTATTTACACTATGTACATACCTCTACAAACAATCCGTGACTAACCTAATATCAATCTTAACATCCTAAACAATTAAAAACAACACCAACAATCCTCAAGTTCCCCTACCAAACTTCTCCATTTGGTTTATTCCACCGGAACCTATTTAGTGTTCACAAACCCCTGGGGAATGTTTTGCCTGTGCACACCTGCTGGGAGAGGGAAAAATTAGGAGTAAAAGATCAAAAGTAAAAAGTTAAGAATAGTAAAATAACAAGCAGGAGTGTACACACACACACACACACGCACGCACGCACGCACGCACACACACACGCACACACCCTTGTACTTATCTCTTAGTGAGGACCATCCATTCACTTCCATTCGTTTTTTTTTCATTTTAGTGACTGTATTATGCCTAACCCATACCATAATCCTAACCATAGCCAGTGTTGCTGTATTCCTAACCCTAGCCTCAACAAAAACTTAATTCACACCAGACCTCTAAACCAACAGGTAGGCTTTTAAAAAAAAGTGAGGACCACAAAAATGTCCTCACTTTGAAAAATGTCATCAATCTGTTGTTAAAAAGGTTTTTTTGGTCCTCAGTATGTAGTACAAGAACACACACACGCGCGCACGCACGCACGCGCACACACACAAATGTAAACACCTACTGACATAGCGATAGCAGCATCATGATGGGCTGTGCCAGCCTTCCTCTATAAAAGCTCCTTCTGTTCCTCCTGCTGGTATTTGGATGCTTCACCCTGCAGACAACAGACATGAAGACCGCTGAGATTATTGTGTTGTTATCGTTTGCGTTCATTGCTTTAGGTAAAGTCCAGGAAATGTGTCTTTAATAGTGCTTTTAGCCCTCATGAGTGTTTTTCCATGTTGACTCTTGTTGCTTTCAGGAGGCAGCAAGCGCATCGCTCGGAGTCGGGACGAAGGTGAATGTTCCTCCCCGCCGGAGTACCCTCACACCCTGCTGCGCAGCAAGTTCTCATCCAGGAGCGTCTTCAGCAGCGGGGAGAAGGTCACCTACCACTGCGCCGAGGACTTCACCACCGTCAGAGGGTCCCGTTCTGTCCAGTGTCTGGACGGAACATGGACCAAACTGACTCTGAAGTGTGAAAGTAAGAGGAAAAAGTTACTTTTATGTCAAACGTAGATTTCACGAACTGTGATTTAAATCAGTCTGAAAGTGCTTTAACGCCCTCTACTGGCCAAAAATGATATACTCCTTAGATTGTCTCATTAAAACTTACTCATGGTAATAAAACATTTAATTTTCTAGTTCATAATTATAACTTTGTGTCTGGATTTTTATTATGTATTTGAAACTTAGAATTATAATTTTGTATGTATAGATTTGAAATAAAACAACTGTAGCTCAAAATGATCCCTCACAGCTATCATTTTATTTCTTTAGATTTTATTCTCAGTGAGTGTTTCCTGGTTATAACGCGTCTCTCACTCCAGTGGTGGAAATGGGAATTTCAAAAACTATTTGCAGACATTTTAAAGACCCTGTGACTTTTCTTTAAGCTCATGTTTGATTTAAATAGGTTGTTTGTTGCCACAAGATAATATTGTTTTTCTCTAGTGCTGATAGTAAAGTTATATGAGTTTTATGATAAAGTGCATGGAAAGAGCTTGTTTATACTAGTCAGAATAACTTTTCAAATTTGCTGTCTAAAAATTTTTAAATGTCTCATTTTAAATAAGATAAAACTTTAATTCAAAACTCATTAAAATTATTCTGAATATCAAATAATCACAATGAAAAAGTTAGTTGTGCTCCACCTTTTTGATTCAAAAAAGATAAGTGGAGTGAATCTGAATTTAATCTGCAGTATTTTTGAACAAAATTAGAAAAATGTGTCCTGTGCTATATTCTATTGTACTTTTGTTCAGTAATACATTCAGAGTCAACGTTATAAACTGCTCATCTTGTCGGTTTTAGCTTCACACCACAATTCAGTTAATTCACACGTTATTTATTGTCAACAGCTACCTCTCAAAAGTTCTACTTTCTAGTTTTAAATGAAACATGCTGCTTCCACCCACATAGTTGTGATGAGGCTCACGGGGTTAGGAAATAGGATTTGTAGCTGCTTGTGTGAGATTTCATAAAAAATCAAAACGCCCGCCTGAGAATGACCATTTAATCCGTTTTATTGTTGACAGAGATTAGGTGTGGCAACGCCGGGGACCTACCCAACGGGGAGTTTCTGTACGAAGGGGAAGGGTTCATTGGAGAAAAAGTTTATGCTGAATGTAAAACAGGGTAAGCTAAAAGAACTCAAGTCCAGCTGGTAGACATGACAACTATTGTGTGTTTGACTGAGTTCTTGTTGACAGATATGCTCTGAAGGGACCGGATTACATGATATGTAAGAGGTCGGGATGGGCCGGTGAACTCCCGTCGTGTGAAGGTGGGCAGCAGAACAGGTTTATGACTCTCTGGATGTGCTTATGGGCGGCGGCGTTAATCATGATTAACAAGCCTAAATGTGACGTAGATCGATTTAATTACTTAATTCTTTTCTTTTCATACAGTTTCAGTCATATGTTTACTCATCATGAGCAGGAATGTCGTCATCCATCGACAAGCTTCTTCGCTAATAGTTGACTAATCCAATAATTTTCCACAGGGTTGAAGATGATGTCCTGGAAAAGCTGTTCCAGTCACATGTTAGGCTGCTTTATCCAATCAGAAACCAGTTGTCAGGAGTGTTTGAGATCATCTGTGTTGACGTTTCAAACATAGCTGATGATATGAGGTAGTCCTCCATAATCCCACATCATGATGCCACCTCCACTGTGCTTCACAGTTGGAGCTAAAAGCCCTCGCACCAAATATAGTCTCGAGTGGCTTCACCTTTGTCTCATCGTACCGTCAAACCTTTCTCCATAAGATATCTGTCTTGCTCATGCAGACAGCTTCAGCTTTTGGTTGAGCCTGAAGCTTTTCTCATTTAGAGCAGGAGCTTGTTTCTTGGTGGACACCCTCTCAGTAGATTTCACTGTGGACAGACACTGGTGTTCCAGTTTCTGGAACATCCTGACTAGCTATGTTTCTCCTGAGGGTGACAAATTCTTCCCTCCCTGCTGATCATCTGTGTGGAAAATAAATTTCTGTATAATAACTGAGATTGTTGTCCCATTAGAGACCTGCACCGCCCCAACGGTGGACAACTCTGTGCAGAAAGGTGGTGTTTCGGAATACTTTGTGGGAGACATCATGAACCTCACCTGTAAGCAGGGTTTCCAGCTGAGTGGAGCTCAGACGATCACCTGTGGACCCTACGGTCAGTGGCAGCCTCAGCCTCCTCGTTGCGTGGCGTTTAAAGTTGAAACTCTACAGTTATCAGACCAGAAAGGTGAGTTTGTGTTTCTACGCGATGACTAGTTGTGATTATTTGCTGTTGTCCAGTAGGATTGACTCTCGATCAGACTCTTGTTGAATCTAATCTCCTCTTTCTAAAATCTGACCTTAAGCTGGATGTCAATCACCACCAGCTGCCGGCGGCTCCAATGCCAGACTAGCCGACAAGTACACCTTTAAGGCATCGTTTTCCTCTGGTGACAGAGTCTACTACCGCTGTGATGTTGGATACACTTCAGTTCATGGCAGCAGGTTTCGTATGTGTTTCAACGGGATCTGGACCCCGCTGACACTGAAATGTGAACGTAAGAACATCAAAACCTTCTGTTTAGAACGTTATGAAAGCTTTTGACTTCTGAAATGAAGTTGCTGAATTATCATGCAGTCAAAAAACTGCGATAACGTAACTGTAAACTAAAAGACATTGGTGTTCAGCTACAGCTTTCCAAAATAAATCACATCTGAGCTGTGACCTTGTGATAACACGATCAGTTATCTCCTACTTTTAGGACATTTCTGAAGGATTTCATGTCAAACTGCACTCACAGTTACCAGACTTACGAATGCACACACATTTAGAAGATTCTCTAAAGTGAGCAGGTTTTAAATGTGCAGCTTAACAATACAGTGAAAGGAAAGGAAAGTGATTTAGAAGACAATAAAACTCTCACTGTTGTGTTTTTGTTTAGTCATTAAGTACATTTTTTCTATTGATGTGAACAATATTAATCATTTTGTTTTTACTGTCAAAAGGGATGTCTTGTGGACATGCAGGAGAGTTTGAAAATGGATATTTTAATTATTCCGGTATACATTTTGGAGATAAAGCCACAGCTGTGTGTAATAGGGGGTAAGCATGATACTCTTTATGTCATTCTGCTCTCTAACATGCTACGGTTCCCCTTGATGTTGGTTTTGTATTTGTCTTGTTAGGTATAGGCTTGTGGGACAAGGCACTAGAAGGTGCCAAAGTGAAGGCTGGGACGGACGTGTTCCTGTTTGTGAAGGTGCGGGTCAGACTACTCATACAGTGCATGCAGAATGAGGATGGTGGCTGGTGGTTTTCCCCAAAGTCTTCAGGTGTCTGTTTCTCTTGCAGTCGTAAAGTGTGAAGAGCCGAGTACAACAAATGCTGCAAGGAGAAACATCCAGGAGGCGCCTTACAGCTACAGTAACGTGCTCATCTATTATTGTCTGAAGGGAATCCTCGATGGACCGTCTGAGATATGGTGCACCGAAAACGGGACGTGGAGCGCACCGCCTCCACAATGCAAAGGTCTCAGAACTCACCCAACAAAACACTTTTGCTACCTGTGTCTGTCCTCATGAACCACTGGGTGGATTTCAATGAGACTCTCTGAGAGAAAGTAAAAATTGGACATATGTTTACAAATGCATCGACTTTTGGAGACAATCTAATTTAATATGGCCACCACAGCCAACTGAACTTACACATAGCTGACTGTAACGGTCAGTTTTGAACTATAGTTTGGTGACATCACACAAGTCTTGACCAAAACGCCATCCTGCCTCAACATGAGATGGTTTTAGTTCAGAAGTCGGGGGGCAGTCCTCATGGAAAACCAAGCCTGTCACTTAGTTTGTACTTCCCTCAGGATGAGTGTAAGTAAAAGTGCATTTCTTTGTTTTTACAGTTGTAACATGTTCATCACCAAACATTCCTCACGCCTTCTGGGTTAACGCCCACAGACAAACGTATAAACCTAAAGACACGATTGACTCCTTTGAGTGTAGACGTGGCTACAAACTCAAAGGACCGAAACAAATCACCTGCACTCGAGCTGGCACTTGGTTGCCTAAACCTCCCAAGTGCCAATACCAACGTAAGTAATCTTTTTGTTGTTGTATGATTTATTTAGGTTTGTTTTCTCATTAATTCCTTCTGTCTTTTTTTCTTTTTCTTGTTTTTAGCTGTTAACTAGAACGGCTAAGCTGCAGCCTGAAGTGTGACGCTGCATAAAATCCTCACCAGTAGTTGACAGAGGATAACACAGCTAATGCATGACATCCAAACTCAACCTGTAATGACATGTTTTTATACCATCACCATAAAGAAAAGAATAAATATGCTGAAAACGAAGCTGAAGTACAGTATGTTTATTTCTGATAAGTGTCTTGAGCCGTAACAAGTACAAACTTGTTCCATCCTCCTCTGTACATAGGTTTTTTCCCCTTTAATATTTTTACAGCTGATAATGTGTATCATCTCTATTGACTAAACAGTGAGTGAGCATCTCATGAACAAACAAGCTACAAGAAAATAAGAACACCATTTCCATTCATTTAAAAAGACAATACAAAATCCAGACATTTCTTTACATGAGCAACATTTCAAGTGCAAATTCATTATCAACTCCGATACACCAAAGCAAACTCTTGCTTAAAGGCAACAATTAAAAAAAGTTGCAGGAAAGCTCGTTCTGAAAGCAGGAGGGGAGGTTTGGGAGGGTGAGAGGGCCAAACGAGTACACAGAGATATAGATCATCATCTGGGACAGAAACAACTGCCCTCTAGTTTGACAGTGACTCAAATTCCCTTTGTGTTGTCTGGGGAGGTCCGTGAGATGATTTTTATTTACATAAACACGAACAAAACATAATTACATAAAATAGGACAAGATTTTAATTCTGTTGATAAAAAGTTGAATAAGCTGGGTGATGGTGGGGATTATATGCTGGGACTCGATTCGTCCTTTTCTTGCAACATCTCTTGTCTTCATGGTGAGAACTGTAGGAAGTGCCAGGTCAAGAAAAGTCTGACATTTAGCAACATCAGAAAATCAGAACTTACACTAATTAACTTTTAGTGTGCTTGTTTTGTCCAGAGCCAGCTAAGATTTACACTCTCAAAGAGATAGTTCAGTTTTATTTAATCAGGGTTGAGTGGAGTATTGTTAGGTAGTCAGTATTTTACCTGCTGTAGGTGGCGGGAGACGTGGAAATCAAGCTAACCCCTAACTCAGAGCAGGGCTCATTAACGAGTGAATTTATGACCAAATCTATGGGATTTTTACGGGATATTACTTGTGCGTGAGATAGATTGTTGCTATTTTGTCCAATCAGATATATTTGTGTTGCTAACTACACGCTCTGTGGCTACATACGAGATGTGTGATCCCTATGTAACTGACCAAAACTGGAAGGCTCATAGTTTGTCCTATGTGTCTAGATTATTTGCATTTCAAAAAGGTTATTATTTTTCTTTTTAAGATCATTTAATATTAGAACCCCTAGAGATTTTGGGTATATTGTTTCAAACCAGTTTTAAACCAGCTGTAACAGAACATTTTCAACAATTCTTCTGAACACATAGAAGTAATGTGTGTTGAATCTGCAGTTTGTTGTGATTCTGTGTCTTCCTATTCCTGTTCAGTTGGACAATTGTGTGAACAATTGTTTAAAAATTCATAGTTTAGTGTTTTCTGGAACTGCTGAAGCTGTTACCCCTCCTTTCCACCAGACGTGAAAGCAGCATGTAACGTAATAGCGGCGCTTTGCCTGTGTTTAAAGGGACACTTTGCAACTTTTAATATGTTTAAATCACTTTCTTGAGCCAGTATGTGCTAAAATGACCCTTTACAGGGTTAATGAAAGGCCACCCAGCCCCTGTCACCCCCTGTGGCCAGAATATTCCTCTTGCCACTTCACAGTTGCTGGTCCGGTCTGCTGGGACTTAGAAAAATTTGAGATTGACATACCTGGATCTGCAGTCTGCTTCCAGCATGTTTTAGATCATGAACACAGCTGATTTGTTTGATTTAGTGATGAACCGCTCCTGTAGACACTAATGAAGGCTGAGGAGACGTTTCAGCAGTTAGATTAAGGTGTTAAAAAGACAAACGCACAGCGAGGAGATAAGTTTTACTTTCGGTTTCACCAATAACACTAGGGGGTGCTAAAAACAAGCCAAAACTGACTAGTGTCCCTTTAACAAGCTCCCTTCCAACCAGGAGCGTTTCAGACGCGAAACGGGAGCGAAAGCGTTCCACGCCGCTGGTCCCGAAAAAGTCACAAGATCACGGGAGAATTGCAACAAAACACGTGATTTCAGAAGTCCACACAGTAACATGCAAGGAGAAAGACAGCTGAATGTCTGGTCTGTGTACATCGGCTACGGGGGTTTCACGGGAAATGACGTATGTTTATCTGTGTATAACTTTTGTTTTGAAAATTTCCAGATGTTTTACACTGCTTTTGTGTTTGACTTCCTGTCTGGCCTGATCTGAACTGCAGAGTTTGACGTGTTTTGGAAGCGTAGCGCGTAAAAAATAGACTCACAACGTAATGATAGCATCTCTTCGCTTCTGGGACGCGTCCAAAACGGTACACTTTGCTGCCGATGGAGAGGAACCCATCCACTATAATAGCGGCTAAGTGCAGAGAAGTACATTTTGTGGCCGTTTTGTGGCGCTTTCACGCTCGGTGGAAAGGAGAAGTTGGAGCGTACAAATGATATTAGTTATATTATGAGACCTGATTCTTCTGAGGTTGCTGTCTGCTGCTGGTAAGATACAGACTACTCCTAACTACTCAACACAACCCAACTTCAACATATAAAATAAACCTAACTAACACTTTCAATACAAACCCATATAAGCAAATCTTCCAAAATACTAATTCATCTCTCTGACAGAGACCAAAATAAAGGAAATGTGTTAGATTTTCACTAAAATTAATTTGTTTTACCCTGTTTTAGTCAAACAATTTGTTTTACTGTACACACCAACTCTCTTTATTATAAACTTCATAAGACTAGCAACTTATTGAAGCCTAAAAACGTTTGCCCGTAGTGCCTGATATATTTGATACAAGAAGTCTTAACAAGACCGCCGTTTCCATGAGGGTCACAGCAGGGCGTAACCAGCTTTATCCATTGCACTTTGCAATAACAAAGGAGGGATGGTTGATTCCAAATTTAGTGCACAATTCTACTTGACCCGCCCTTTTTTCAGTGGTCTTTGGAAGAGCTGTCTCTATTGGGACAAAACATAAATGTGACCGGGGGCGGGGCTCTTTGGATTTGGGACTGTTGGGAAAAGCAAATTCCTTGGGAGGTTCTTGGTCGGCAAATCAGGGTTAAAAAAATCCAACCCTCGTCTAATTTATGTTCATTATTTACAAGAGTGGAATAAAAACAATAAACTGGAAGTCCACCAACAGGTAATGACAGATTATAACTCAGAGTCTGAGCTTTGTTTTAAACCAACAGATTACTAGTGTGCAGAGTACGTCAGAAAAACAATGAGACTGAAGAGTTAAAGTGACCTTTTACAAGAAGCAGCAAACACAATGTCCCTCACAGACATTACTCTCACTCTCAGAGACGTGTTCCACTAGACATCATCTCACCATCATTTATCTCACAAATATCCACTCAGTTCCTGGAATTATAAACCCATTTTTTCTGTTAGCTTTGATTCAACTCAACAAAAACAGGAAGGAGGGTGCAGAAGAAGAGATCTGAAGGTCAGGAAACACTGTTACAGTCTAAACAGACAGAGCAAAAACACAGATTAACTGTTTTAACAGTAAAAGCCTTGAAACCGCTCTAAGAGCTCAAATATTTTCCAGACTTTGAAGGACTCGGAACACAGCTGAATTAAACAACCGCTCCTCCTTGAGGACAGCGCACGGACACTGGAGATGGGACCAGAGTTACACAACACTTACACAACACTTACAGTCATACTTAATGGTAGGAACAGGAGCTGGAGGTTGCATCGCTCATTTAGGCAAACACATTAACAAGCTCTATCAGGCTCAAACCGCACACACAAAACGCCACCCCTACTGTCTGAAATAGGCTTATTTTTCTCTCTTCTCTTATTAATGGTTTCATTGCTCAACACAATGAAAACCAAACCCACTCAAATGCTCTACGTTCCCACTAAATGCTTAAACTTGAGACTGCAGACCTGCAAACTGGAAATAAACCTAATAAAACAAATGACTTGTTTTTCCCCACCACCCCCGCAGGTCTGCCTTGTGTTTTATTGTGAAAGGCTATTTAAAAAAAGAGAGAGAGAAGGTTTGCGTTTTTGTAAGTTCTGTCAGAGTCGCGGGATGGGGTCGATAAGGTTGAAGGGGGTGTGAGGACAGTGGAGAAGAGGATGCGGGGGGTGTGGGGGTGATCTGATGCACCAGCAGCTGCTGAGTTTTACTTGTACGGCCGCAGGAAGGCTGAGACTTTGCTGCTTATGAGGCGTATGAAGGAGCGGGGAAGCATCTCGTTGGACTCCCGAGTGGTGTACTTAAAGTAGTGGTTCGGGTTGGCCAGGACATCAAAAAGTGTCTTAATCAGTTTTTTATCCTGCAGGGAGAACAAACAGGCTGTCAGACTCATCCCTCTATTCCTCTAAAGCTGCGACACAACTTCCAAAGACAAGTTACACAACCGTATGGAAACATTAATGAAATGTATTCAAACTGACTCACGTTCAGTGACAGAAGCTTTGTTTTGCTTTACAAAGACTTTTATGTATGACTTACAGGTCACACTGACTCATTCGTGTATACATAAGCTGATATGTGGGTGAAAAAGGGAAAAGCTGCAGACCTTAAGGATTTCTTGATGGTTTTCTGAAGCATAGAGCCTTCCATCTCTCACGATGTCTTCTACGAGCTGCTCATAGTCCTCTGAAGTCAAACAGACAGCACAAGAGATCACCACCTTTCATACTGGAAACATCTTATGCATGTACAGTAAAAATTAGCTGGCACAACAAGATAATCCACAGAGAGAAACTGCCTTTGACTCACTTTTTAAAGTCTGATGGGATGTTTCAGACCATTTAATGTGAAAAAAACAAAACAATGAATCATAAAAGTGTCTGCTACCAGGGGAGGGGCTCAAACAAACACTCCTTGTTAAAATTGAATTGCTGTGAGTAAAATAAGTTCCAAATACTTGGAAGAAAACGGGGATCAGACTGTTTACTGAGTCACTCTGACATTTTTTCATTTGTTTTTATGGCAACTTAAAGCAGCAATCCGGAGTTTTCCCCTTTCAGGAATTATGTATGATTTTTCAGAAATCCGTGAAACTGATTGTCTTATCATGCCTCGTAAAATCCGTGCAATAGGAAACTGAGTGGCGACCAGAACTAACCAATAGCGTTAGACTACCGCTTACGTGCTTCAAATTTAAGGAAGCACCTCGGCTGATGCAGAGTTGATGAACTTTTCACGGACAAGTAAGTCTTTAAAATATAAATATATGAAAACACAACATGACATGAGAATAATACTTGTAAAACAACGTGTTTTAGCTCTGTTTGTCGGCTACAGAAGCACATTCATAAACAAGAAACGTGCAGTCGCCATCTTAAAAAATCTAAGCAATGGTCTCTTGGTTGTGATATGCTTGTCAGCCACTAGATGGTGCCATCAGATAAAAGAAATACTCCGGCAGTGTTTGGAAAGTTCGTTCTAAAACCGAACTAGTTCAAAATTCAGTTCGTACATTTTAAAATGAACTAGTTAATTATATTGTTCTTAATTAAAAATGTATTGAACCAAGTTCACTGTTCCAAAAACGAACTAGTTCATAGTTCTTATTTTCCAATACATATATATATATATATATATATATATATATATATATATATATATATATATATATATATATATATATATATATATATATATATATACACTGCTCACAAAAATTAAAGGAACACTTTTTTTATTGGGCCTGGCATGAAATCAATGAAACCTGTCTGATAATTTTCTGGTTGATTCAGCAGCTGAGGGCATTGTTAATCACTTTCAGCTGTATTGGTGTTCATGGATTAACGACAGGTGCACTAAAGTGGCAACAATTACAAAACCCTCAAAACAGGACTGGTTTAACATGTGGAGGTCATTTCAAGTTTCTCCCTCTTGATCTTTTTTGGCTGGTTTTCCACTCGTGCTAGTTTTGGCTTGAGTAATTATCTCTACTGGCAGCATGAGGCGATTCCTTAACCCTACAGAAGTTGCACAGGTTGTCCAACTTCTCCAGGATGGCACATCCACACATGCTGCAGCAAGAAGGTTTAATGTGTCTCCCAGCACAATCTCCAGAACATGGAGGAGATTTCAGGAGACTGGCGGTTATTCTCGGAGAGCTGGACAGGGCCGTAGAAGGTCCACAACCCATCAGCAGGACCGATACCTGCTCCTTTGTGCAAGGCGGAACAGGCTGAGCACTGCTCGTGCCCTACAGAATGACCTCCAGAGGGCCACTGGTGTGAATGTCTCTACCCAAACAATCAGGAACAGACTTCATGAAGATGGCCTGAGGGCCCGACGTCCTGTAGTGGGCCCTGTGCTCACTGCCCAGCACCGTAGAGCTC